>JAWNMP010000005.1:0-233854 GCA_035043875.1 Drosophila paucipuncta | reverse complement strand
CGATCTGCAGGTTTTCTGAAAGAGAGGGGGAGTCCTCGAAGCACATCCTGGCAGAATGTGTCGCCCTAACTAGAAGAAGAAGCAACATAGTAGACATCAACCCAACAAAGATCCTCACGTTTGTAAGAGAGTTGGGACTGATGGAAGAGCTATAGCTTTGAAGGGGACACAATAGATCAAATAGGTCGCGTTGCAGTTTCACCCCCAATAATAATAATAATACTCAAATATTAATTTCGCAATAGTTCTGTACCAACTCCGTTTTAGACTGGCGAGTGCGTCGCGTCATTAGACTAATAAAAAGTTTGATTACTGCATATCGTTATCTTGTGTGTATACGTTGTGAAACTGTGCGTTTGGATTTAACAAATCCAACACAATATCGTCTATTTTTCAGTTGCCTTCAGCTAGTTCATCAAACGCTACTCAGCTACGTTCGTTAATTGATAATGCATCTCCATTATGCAGTTCGCTTTCGTCCTTGGGCTCTGACATCGACATAGCTCAAGCCATGTTAATTAATGTGGTTCTGGATAAATGCGATCAGGAAACTAAAAACAAATGGAATTTATCGCTGGATTATACAACAATCCCGACTTGGGCTCAGTGCGTACAAGTACTGGAGCGTCATTGTCAATTCCTGTCCAAAAGTACAACAATTAGCCAAACGCTTTCAAAACAGATTCGTAATCCTGGCAAAGGACATGTTGTGACATTGTGCTCAAGCTCAACTCACAAATTGATGGCTTGCGAACAATTTAAAGCATTGGATGCGCTGCAACGTTTTGATGTCGTCAACGTCACCGACTGTGTCTAATTGCTTGTCTAAGGGTCATCAAATGGCCGATTGCCCTTGAAAAAATCGCTGTCGCCATTGTCAGAGATCGCACCACACTTTGCTACACAACAAGCTACGTTCAACAACACAACCAAGCTCTTCCCCAGCCACCGAAGCAGTAGCACACAACCATTCACAAATCAACAGGTTCTTTAGCAACGGCTATGGTCCTGGTCAGAGATTCAACTGGCACCTACAGATTAGGCCGTGCTCTACTGGACTCGTGTTCGCAGGTGAATTTCGTCACCGATTCGTTTGCTCAGAAGCTTCGTCTAAAAAGAGAGAAACACGACGTGCAAATCAGCAGTATTGGCCACACACGTAAAGACATCACTTCTCTTACAACTACATCAATAAAATCTCGTTTGTCGTCCTCTGAAGTTTCGTTAGATCTTTGCGTCACCTCGCATATAGCCTATCAGCCGGACATCAATATCGACATTTCAACATGGAAAATGCCAGAAAATATTGTTCTGGCAGATGAGAAATTCTACCAGTCTCGACACATCGACATGCTTTTAGGAACAGAAGCATTCTTCGACATTCTGTCAGTGGGCCAAGTTAAACTTTGTACAACTGGGCCCATGCTCCAAAAGACGCTGTTTGGATGGGTAGTGACAGGAAAGTATCTTCCACAACATTCTCGTCGTTGGTCATCAGACTATATTCACGAGCTTCGTGCTCAAACCAAATGGACACCATCGTCGTCAAATCTCGCTATTGGAGCCATAGTCACAATCCATGACGACAATCTTCCGCTTCAGCAATGGCAGCTCGGCCTCATCGAAACACTTGTACCTGGAAAGGATGGTCATGTTCGAGTTGTTCATCTTCGTACAGCCAATGGCATCTGCTGCCGACCAGTACACAAATTGGACATCTTACCGATGGAGGCTTGATGTGTTGAAAGCAGATCCTTTCAAGGTGGCCGGGATGTTTAGTCAAACTAATTTGTAATTTTAATAAATATCGATAGTTGTCACTATCGGATAGTTTTTAGTTGGAGATAATATCAAAAACAAGCAAGACGCGCACCTTTGTGTCGGTCAGAAAATAAAGTTTTTAAGTAAAGTAGTTTAAATACCGCCCAGAAGTTTCATGTTTGCATAAAAAACGCTTTGTGCAACGAAAAAATACTTTAATTATTGTGAGGTTTCCTATGAGTTCTATACATTGACAAACAAGTGACAAAAGAGAAGCCACCATTACCATTTCCACTGATTATTGCTCCCACCCTCAAAAATCAAATCATGTACATGCATAATAGTGCGGCAGCTGCTACCTGATTTTTCACTTGATTCTAGCACACAGGTTACAGGTTACACGTCTAGCACACAATCTCCTCCTTAAAAACACAAGCGCGTACGAACACACAAGTGCTGCTGAGAAATTTTGTAGCCCCACCCAAAAGCAATAAATTAACAGCAATAATGAAGCAATTCAAAATTAAAAGCAATAAACCACTCCTGTTATAGAATCCTTATTTCCCTACTACCATTCGCAAATCGATAAAGACACATATATCCCACAATTTTAAGGCTATTGTCACCAAAATTTGGAATGTAGCCGCAGCACCCAGGCTCCCGCACATAAACATTTAAAATGGCTATATCTTCCGAAGGTTTTGAGTTAGAGTTGAAAAAAAATGTATAGCCACGCCGAAACCTGCGCCCATAATCGCCAATTTCGATATTTCAGAAAGTGTATCGATAAATCCGCATATCTGCCACAATTTTAAGGACAGAGTGAGCAAAATTGGAAGATAACTTGCTGGTAACCTCCTCCAAGGATCGGCATATACATTTTTAGACCATGCTTACACCCGCCTATTATATATTACTGGTAACCCGCTTAAAAAATGTTGATGGCGAAGCCAACTCTGTGGAAGATATGCGCATTTCAGATTTCTAGGAACGAAGTTCTTGTGGACGGCGGGTGTGTGTGTGGCTTGCAGATGCATATACCGATCCTAGGAAAACCCTCCAAGTTGATGCGCGCAGGTGTGGGCGTGGCCATAAAGAATAATGCTGAAAAAACTTATAGTACTTAAGTATTTCGCAGTCTGTTGCGCTCAACTGCAACGTTCTTCTTGTTTTTCTTGTATTATGTTGTTGGTTTGGGACTGGTTACTTAAGATAATTAATTTGCCGATTTGTCAGCAGCTACAGGATTTGTTATAATCGAATCCAGGATGATGAATTCCTTTAGGTGCGAAGCCGAGGTGACGGACAGTGTGCTTCTTCTGAGGTCTTCTGGAGTCTTCTGGAGCACTCTGCCTACTGTTTTTTAGTTATGTGACTCTGCAGCTTACTATGTAGCAAAAGCACCCAATTTGCTGCAAACTTCAACGTGTTTGTTACATAAATAAATGGCGACCAACGTCTGGGACTCCAAATAACGTAGTACGGTTACTTCTTCAACTGACTGTCCGAAGTTCGTGTAGCCTCGTCCAAGTCCCCACAAAACCGTTAACATCTCTGAATTCTCCTTTTCGTCAAATCAACCACCATCCAATTTTTGAAATAGTTCAGTGCGTATTATTAATTATTTGGAATTGCGGGTAATCTGTCAGCTTTGCGGTGCCTGAGCAATAATCAATAAGTACGAAAGAAAAATGCTTAAATTAACCACCGTTAGCTAAAAACATAAATGATTGTGAATTCTTTTCTCAGTTCGGAATAGTAGTATTGGCTTCAAGTCGATCTAAGCCAGTTGATAGATTTTTGAATAAATACCACAATTATTGTTAAAAGAGAATGAGATTGTTCTTGGTGGATTATTTTGCCGATTTTCGAAAACAATTCTTCAAATTAAAGTAGAAACAGTTAGTGGGTAAGAGAAGTCACGATTTATATATTTATAATTTCAAGATGCAAACATTTTGTTAAAGGATAAGTCCCAAAGTGATTCATGAATTCGTTAGTTTCGTTCCTTATTCGCTTATCGCCTATAGTTTGATAGTTAACTAAATATTATTACCTTTTTTCTAAATCAAGTATTTAAATATTAAATTTGGATTATTCGCTAGTTAATATATACCATTTATTATAATGGCAGTGCAGCGAAGTAACGAAGATATAGCAGCTAGCATAAATGTTAATATAGTGTTGTGTAAAGTTTGTAGAGACCCAGTCTTGATTAATACTGAAATTACGGAGACCCCTTGCAAACATAAATTCCATCGAGCTTGTTTGGTAACCTGGTTACGTACTAATGAAACATGTCCGTCGTGTAGACAGTCAGTCATCGGAACGTCCCTTTCAAGTTGCTCGAACAGTTCGTGGTGGCCATCGAACTGGTGCTATACCTAGAAATATACCTAATACCAGATCCAATAACCAACGAAAGAACTTTGGAGCACAGGCTATATAATAAGAGTCAATTTTGTGTGAAGAAAGTATAATACTTAGGATATATTGTAGGTGAAGGCACATTGAGAATAAATCCAAATAAAATTCAGGCAATCTCGGAATTTCGAATACCTAAAACAAAACGCCAGCTCAAGCGCTTTTTGGGTATGACCGGCTGGTATCAAAGATTCCTCTTTCAGTATTCGGATATTACATTCGCTTTAACTGAATTATTGGAAAGGAATGAGATGCCAAAAGGCTTTGGATGAATTAAAGAGACAACTAACATCTGCACCCTTTCTCGTCCATCCAAATTACACCAAACCCTTTGTGTTACAATGCGACGCCTCTATAAATGGTGTAGACGCAGTACTAGCACAATGTGATGAGTCTGGAGTAGAACGACCCATTGCATATACATGTATGTCAAAGAAGCTTAATAAAGCACAACGCAATTATTCTGTGACGGAATTAGAGTAGTTTTAGCTATAAAGAGATTTCGTATGTACATTGAAGGTCACGAATTTAAAGTCGTAACCGATCATGCAAGTTTACGTTGGCTAATGAATCAACAAGACTTGAATGGCAGACTCGCACGATGGGCATACAAAGCTACAAGGTTTTAACTTTAGTATCGAACATCGCAAAGGCAGTGAAAATATTGTAGCCGATGCAATGATCATATGAAGATAAAATAGCAGTCATAGACCTTGAAGTTATTCCGGAAATTAACTTAAGCTCAGACGCATTCAAGTCTATTGAATATGTCGAACTAAAGGAGCATTATTTTAAAGCCAATTTACCTGATTTCCAAGTAGAGGATGAATATATTTACCACCGTACAGATTTTGTTCATAATGAGACAGATCGTAATACCGAATCTTGGAAGCTTGTCGAATGGTTGTTCACATTTGCACGTATATTCGAAACTGTGAATTATGTAAAACTTCGAAATATCCCGCTCAAGCACTGAAAACACGAATGGGCAATCAAGTCATAAGCGAGAGGCCTTTCCAAAGACTGTACGTAGATTTTATTGGACCTTACCCACGTACAAGAAAGGGAAATATTGGAATTTTTATTGTATTAGACCACTTTTCCAAATTTACATTCCTGAAACCTGTAAGGAAATTTAACTCCAAAATTATAATTTCGTACTTGAAGGAGGACATTTTCGATTGTTTTGGTGTTCCTGAGATAATAGTAAGTGATAATAGAACTCAATTTAAAAGCCATGAATTCACTGCATTTCTCTCAAAGCATGGTGTAAAGCATATCTATACCGCTGCGTACTCACCTCAATCAAATGCTGCAGAACGATTTAATCGGTCAATTAACGCTGCTTTAAGCTCGTATGTACGACACAATCAGGGAGATTGTGATTTGTATCTATGCTTTGTAAATTGCGAGCTGAGTATTCGCGCCGTTACACCACAGGTCTGATCTACTTCTATTAGAGAAAGATAAGAGCTGAAAAAAATTCAAACGGATGCGAATAGGAAGTACTAGCTACCAAATGTCTTTTGCATGAACATTTCCTAGCTCCTTTCCATTCATATCCTCTAGGAGGTAAATCGATCGGCCCAGTTTTTCCTTGATTCGAGCCTTAGTGCCGATAGGAGCTAGCTTAGAGCAAAAATTAGCTGCTGCTTTGCTCAAAGAAAAATTTCTTTTGATCACTTCTTGACCTATTTCAAATGCTCGTGTCTGTGACCGTAAATTATACGATCGCTGGTTTCTGTCATAAGCCTTTTTGAGGTGTTTCTCTACATCAGCCCTGAATTTCTGAAATTCGTCAGCTCTGGGTAACCTAGCGGTGCTGTCTTCTAGCAATTCTAAATTTCTCAACAATTTATAATCTTTGCCATGAGAAATCATGTGTTGTCCAAAGACCATAAAATAGGGAGAGTAACCAATCGATTGATGTATAGAATTGCGAAGAGAGCTGTTAATGCGACTTAAGAAGGTATCCCATTCGCGCTGATCAACACGAATATAGGCTCTTAAAGCTGCATTAATCGAACGATTCACTCTTTCGGCGGCGTTCGATTGTGGTGAATAGGCTCCCGTAAATATATGTTGAATACCGAAGGTTAGGAGGAAATCGTCAAAGACACGGCTTTTAAATTGAGTACCGTTGTCACTCACGACTATCTCTGGTACTCCAAAACATGGAAATATATTTTCACTCAGATAATCGATAATCACGTTGGAGGTGAATTTTTTAACGGGCTTCAGAAAGGTGAATTTCGAAAAGTGATCTAAAATTATGAAACTTCCAATGTGACCCTTTCTTGTGCGAGGAAACGGACCAACGAAGTCAAAATACAACCGCTGAAATGGTCTTTCGCCGATAATTCGAGCACCTATAGGAGGTTTAAGTGATCGATTGGGATATTTGGTTATCTTACACGTATCACACTCGCTAATGTACTTACGCACATCAACAACCATCCTAGGCCAATACAAATGACGTCGTATTCGTTCAAGACATTTCGCGGTACCACAGTGTGCGGAAGATGGTTGATCATGAGCTGAACATATGACGCTGTTTCGCAAAGATTCGGGCACTAACAGTTTCCATGAATCATTGCCTTGATTGGAGCTATCGTCGGAGAAATCTTTGCGATGATAAATGTAACCATCAATTACTTGATAGTCTGGCATCTTCGATACCTTAAATTTCTCTCGCAAGGCACAGTATTCTGCTGACTGAAATGCTTCAGATTGCAGATCCAATTCGGGTAGAACTTCAGCATTTATGTTCGCAACCTCGACTACTGACTCAAACGAACGGGATAGGGCGTCAGCTACCACATTTTGGCTTCCCTTGCGGTGTTCAATACTGAAGCCGTAACCTTGGAGACTTATCGCCCATCGCGCTAATCTACCACTAAGGTCAGGTTGGTCCATCAACCATCGAAGACTTGCGTGATCGGTGACTACCGTGAAACGATGACCGTCGATGTACATGCGAAATTTTTTTATACCCAGAACAACCGCCAAGCACTCCAATTCCGTAACGGTATAGTTACGTTGTGCTTTGTTTAATTTTTTCGACATGTACGCTATTGGTCGTTCATGACCGGACTCGTCGCACTGTGCAAGAACAGCCCC
This sequence comes from Drosophila paucipuncta, assembly GCA_035043875.1. Lineage (NCBI taxonomy): Eukaryota > Metazoa > Arthropoda > Insecta > Diptera > Drosophilidae > Drosophila > Drosophila paucipuncta. The sequence continues at coordinate 226,549 of JAWNMP010000005.1, read as the reverse complement.
TACTGCATACGAAGAAGCATCACACTGCACTATGAACGGCTTGTCATATTGTGGATGGATCAAACATGGAGCTGAGCACAATGCCATTTTGATCTCTTCGAATGCAGCTTGAGCTTGATCGTTCCAGGTGAACAACTTTTTACCTATAAGTTCGGTAAGGGGAAAAATTATCGAAGAATATCTGGAAATAAAACGCTGGTACCATCCAGTCATTCCCAAGAATCGTCTGAGCTGCTTCCGAGTTTTCGGAATCGGAAACTCTTTAACCGCACGGACCTTTTCGGGATTAACCTGAAGTGTTCCTCCGCCTACTATATAGCCTAGATACTCTACCTTCCTAAGACAAAACTGGCTTTTTTGAACATTTATGGTAAGGCCAGCCTTTCGCAATTGAGTAGCAACTTCTGAAAGATGCAAAAGATGTGACTCAAAACTATCGGACAATACCAGCAAATCGTCAAGGTACACTAATACGTTTGATTTTAGCTGATATGGAATTACTAAGTCCATTAGACGACTCATTGTTTGCGGATTGATAAAGAGGTCTATTTGGGACTGTAAACGCTGTTTTAGCACGGAATTCTTTATCTAAACGTTGTTATGCCAAGTCCATTATTTTCAAAAGATGGAAAGAAATCAATCACAGCTTTTAGTTTGGATTTCTGGAATGACGATAAATCCAATTTAGTAGACTCCTCTACGAGCTTTTCAGTTTCTATTGCCGAAACATTAATATCGCCAAAAGATGAAATCGATATACCAAATTTCTTCCAGAAATCCATACCACAAATAACATCTGTTCTAATGGAAGAAACTATAAGAAACTCAAGGTCAGCTTGGGTTGAATTATAAGTCAGGGGTATGGTAATTGTACCAGCAACAGGCTGTGTTTGGCCATCGGCCGTACGAACAACGCCTTTCATTTTGTCAACATTAAAGTTTTCTGACAAAATTCTCTTGGCAAGATACCCGCCAATGACACTTTTGTTGGCCCCGCTATCTAATAAGGCTAGGTAATCCTGACCAAAAATGTCAATGTTGATAAAAGGTCGAATATCATTGCTTTTATTAACAATAGAGTTAATTAAACATCTGTTTAGTGCTCGCTTGCTTTGCCAAAATTTTCGCATACGTAAAGAAGAACGAGATTTACATGAAAGTAATTCGTCCGCGTTAAATATTTCGGACTTACGCTTCTCGTACTCATGAACTCGCACATGGTATGGCTTAAATCGCAAGGGGCTAGGTACTTCCGGGGTTAAAGGTGATTCGTCTGGTAGTTGTTTAGAGATAGCTGTTTGAAAATTTTGTGTATCCGAGGCTAATATCGGACATCCCCTTTCGGAACACGGCGGACATCCTTCGTCGAGTTTTCCGATTTGGGATTACATTTTTGACAGTTGGGCTTGTATGTCTCAGGTGTGCCACAACCGTAACAAAAAATCCGACGATGCTTCAGGCAATCTTGGTATCTGTGACCAAGTTCCTCGCAATTCCAGCATTTAAATTTCTCGGAGGATCGAACTACACAGATTTCATCAGTTGCATTACTTTCCTCTTCCGATTCAACTACTGGAATTTGTTCGTGGAGAACAGTATTGACAAATCGTCGGTTCACATTTACTCGAGGCTGCTGCCTTGAATTAAGACTACGAAAGAAATCCTCATGTCTATGACATTCCTTTCGCAGACTTGCTAAATCACGAGTTTCGACATGTAACAATTCGTGCTTTAGTTCAGTTTTGAGATTATGTCTGACTTCGATCGTTAGGTCTGTGTCCAACATAGGCTCACGCAAGGAATCGGCAATCGACAGAATTGCATCTAAAAAATCATCAAAGCTTTCATTGTTGCTTTGTTTGCGACGACGAATTGCATCTTTGATGTCGCGATCAGTTCGCTGATCCTTGTATCTCTCTTGCAAGCGGTTACACAATTCAAACCAATTCAAGTGAACTGCACTTCTATGAACGCGCCAGTAGAAAGATAAGGCTGGTCCAGTGAAAAGGAGATGAGCAAACTGAACCAATAGATGGAAATTCCCATTCAAACATTGAGAGGTTAAACAGTTCACTCGATATATAAAATCTTCAATTGGAATGTCATTAGCTAATCCGCTAAACTTGATTCGCCAATTGGAAATAACATTCGAAATTCTTTCGGGATGTTCAACTACTCCATCACTTAAGTTTGCGCTAGCGTAAGAATTTCCAGCTCTCTGATTACTGTTATTTCGACTATTGCTGGAATTACTTAAACGTGGACGGGGTGGAACTATGTCATTCTCCCAATCGAGATGACCCTCATCACGAGTTTCCCGAGGTTGGGTAGACAATGACAAACTTCGAACGGCTGCACTTAACTGCTCCGTCATGGCTGCAGTCATACTCGCTTTAAAGGTATCTAAAGAATTTGCAATCAATTGTTGGATACGCTCTTCCGAGATACTATTAGACTCGGAGGTAACTTTAGGCCGGGGCAAATCACGTTTTGTGTTTAAATTTGGATTTGGTCGGACGTTCGTATTCGGTCTATTGCGTGAAGTTGATCTGGTGTTTACACCAGTTTTAGGAACCGCTCCAGAACTTGCTTTCGTGATACTAGTATGGTTCTTACCAGACGGGGTATTGGTATCAGTCGTAGTGCCTTCTCTTATTTGAATCATGATTTTGGAGCAGTATTGCCTACACACAGGACATGAATCATTGCTCACTAACCACTCCAATAGACACCATCTGTGAAACTTGTGTTTACAGGGTGTTTCTACAAATTCACTATCTGACCTGGTGTCATTACAAATTATACATATGCCAGGTTCACTAGGGGTTGCGGATCTTAAATCTTCTGCGCTACGTCTGACAGCCATAGCAAAATAAAATGTCGGTAAAGTGGTTTCGTGGTCGGAAAGGTGAGATATATATAAAATGACGAAATTTACTCTATCGAAATAAACGCTGAATAATTAATAAGGACTTATCCAAAGGTCTGGCACCGCAGGTATGATTGACAGGCGTATAAACATATCAGACTCGTACACAGAATTTACTATAAAAATTTATAACAGTGTATATTACCCAATCTAAAGAGGAACAGGCCGAAAAACTCCAACCTGAGCAAATCTCAATTTAGGTCCGGAATATAAATTATTATTTAAATATCGATTGCTTGGTTTAGGACCGACTGAAATCAGAACTAAAATTCCAACGCAATTCGAGATTAAACAAAAGAATTGATTAAATGTCTAGAAAGTTTCTTTCGTTAGAAAGAGACTCTAAAATGAAATCAACTTTCTGGAACTACTCTATCTACTGGTCTGGCTCCGACAATAATCAGAATTCCAGCATTTCCGAAGTAAACAGAAAGTACCGTACGGATTTAATTGCAAAATATAATATGGGTGGAATATGGTTTCAAGAAAAGGAATGTAGAAAGGTAATTTGGGAAGCGCGGGGTGTTCACCTTAACTTAGGATAATAAAGATTATCCTAGCAGTGATACATACAATGGAAAAAAAAAACCAATTGGTTGGCATTTGTTCGGAAACGACCAATCGGTCGGGCCCCACGTTGGGCGCCAATTATTATGTAACGAACACTAACAATGTCGTCTCGGCTTGCACACCCTGTCTACTATTTGGGGCGGCCTTGCTCAGGGAAATTTGGCGTGGGTATTGTGCCGCCTAGACAAACGGTGCTACACTAATAATTTCGTAGACAGGGAAGAACGGGAAGAACAGGATAAGGAATGTGAGCCATACAAATGGAACGGACTGATGTTGCTTATAGCCTATCTAAAGTTGGAGAACTAAGCTGTTAGAGTTCTCCTTCTTTACCCACCCAACCTTGTAGGAATCTATCGCAATTTCGGATCCTACCCTAAGAAGCCTGCGGTGCTACAAACCTAAGGTGCCTTTAATAATAACAAATTATTCCATGCTTATATTTCTATAATTTAATTAAAGTTAAATACAAAGGGGCAATTCATGATAATGGGATTCAGTAGGGACATTGTAATTTCATTGTAAACTATTGCTCTCACACTATTATACTACTATTAATTTTATACTATTTGGAATATTAATACTTATGCAGTTGAATGCATGAACAAAAGGCAAAAATTATCGAAGAATATCTGGAAATAAAACGCTGGTACCATCCAGTCATTCCCAAGAATCGTCTGAGCTGCTTCCGAGTTTTCGGAATCGGAAACTCTTTAACCGCACGGACCTTTTCGGGATTAACCTGAAGTGTTCCTTCGCCTACTATATAGCCTAGATACTCTACCTTCCTAAGACAAAACTGGCTTTTTTGAACATTTATGGTAAGGCCAGCCTTTCGCAATTGAGTAGCAACTTCTGAAAGATGCAAAAGATGTGACTCAAAACTATCGGACAATACCAGCAAATCGTCAAGGTACACTAATACGTTTGATTTTAGCTGATATGGAATTACTAAGTCCATTAGACGACTCATTGTTTGCGGAGCATTGGTCAATCCAAAAGGCATTCTTTTGAATTGATAAAGAGGTCTATTTGGGACTGTAAACGCTGTTTTAGCACGGGATTCTTTATCTAAACAGATTTGCCAAAAGGCATCCTTGAGGTCGATTTTCGAAATGCAGTATACAGGCGGAAGACGACTCAGCAGTCCAGCCATTATTGGAATAGGATACGCATCCTTAATTGTGACTGCATTAAGTTTTCGTGCGTCGAGACAGAAGCGCACTTTGCCTGGTTTTATGTGTAAGGTGATGGGAGATGACCAAGGAGAACTTGGGGCCTCTTCTATAACGTCCATTTGAATCATCCTGTCAATCTCCTTGCATAAGAGTTCTTCTTTTGCTGGAGAAAGAGGATAAAATCTCTGTTTGATGGGTTTCGCCTCGGCAGTATCAATTGTATGTTCGATTAACGTTGTTATGCCAAGTCCATTATTTTCAAAAGATGGAAAGAAATCAATCACAGCTTTTAGTTTGGATTTCTGGAATGACGATAAATCCAATTTAGTAGACTCCTCTACGAGCTTTTCAGTTTCTATTGCCGAAACATTAATATCGCCAAAAGATGAAATCGATATACCAAATTTCTTCCAGAAATCCATACCACAAATAACATCTGTTCTAATGGAAGAAACTATAAGAAACTCAAGGTCAGCTTGGGTTGAATTATAAGTCAGGGGTATGGTAATTGTACCAGCAACAGGCTGTATTTGGCCATCGGCCGTACGAACAACGCCTTTCATTTTGTCAACATTAAAGTTTTCTGACAAAATTCTCTTGGCAAGATACCCGCCAATGACACTTTTGTTGGCCCCGCTATCTAATAAGGCTAGGTAATCCTGACCAAAAATGTCAATGTTGATAAAAGGTCGAATATCATTGCTTTTATTAACAATAGAGTTAATTAAACATCTGTTTAGTGCTCGCTTGCTTTGCCAAAATTTTCGCATACGTAAAGAAGAACGAGATTTACATGAAAGTAATTCGTCCGAGGCTAATATCGGGCATCCCCTTTCGGAACACGGCGGACATCCTTCGTCGAGTTTTCCGATTTGGGATTACATTTTTGACAGTTGGGCTTGTATGTCTCAGGTGTGCCACAACCGTAACAAAAAATCCGACGATGCTTCAGGCAATCTTGGTATCTGTGACCAAGTTCCTCGCAATTCCAGCATTTAAATTTCTCGGAGGATCGAACTACACAGATTTCATCAGTTGCATTACTTTCCTCTTCCGATTCAACTACTGGAATTTGTTCGTGGAGAACAGTATTGACAAATCGTCGGTTCACATTTACTCGAGGCTGCTGCCTTGAATTAAGACTACGAAAGAAATCCTCATGTCTATGACATTCCTTTCGCAGACTTGCTAAATCACGAGTTTCGACATGTAACAATTCGTGCTTTAGTTCAGTTTTGAGATTATGTCTGACTTCGATCGTTAGGTCTGTGTCCAACATAGGCTCACGCAAGGAATCGGCAATCGACAGAATTGCATCTAAAAAATCATCAAAGCTTTCGTTGTTGCTTTGTTTGCGACGACGAATTGCATCTTTGATGTCGCGATCAGTTCGCTGATCCTTGTATCTCTCTTGCAAGCGGTTACACAATTCAAACCAATTCAAGTGAACTGCACTTCTATGAACGCGCCAGTAGAAAGATAAGGCTGGTCCAGTGAAAAGGAGATGAGCAAACTGAACCAATAGATGGAAATTCCCATTCAAACATTGAGAGGTTAAACAGTTCACTCGATATATAAAATCTTCAATTGGAATGTCATTAGCTAATCCGCTAAACTTGATTCGCCAATTGGAAATAACATTCGAAATTCTTTCGGGATGTTCAACTACTCCATCACTTAAGTTTGCGCTAGCGTAAGAATTTCCAGCTCTCTGATTACTGTTATTTCGACTATTGCTGGAATTACTTAAACGTGGACGGGGTGGAACTATGTCATTCTCCCAATCGAGATGACCCTCATCACGAGTTTCCCGAGGTTGGGTAGACAATGACAAACTTCGAACGGCTGCACTTAACTGCTCCGTCATGGCTGCAGTCATACTCGCTTTAAAGGTATCTAAAGAATTTGCAATCAATTGTTGGATACGCTCTTCCGAGATACTATTAGACTCGGAGGTAACTTTAGGCCGGGGCAAATCACGTTTTGTGTTTAAATTTGGATTTGGTCGGACGTTCGTATTCGGTCTATTGCGTGAAGTTGATCTGGTGTTTACACCAGTTTTAGGAACCGCTCCAGAACTTGCTTTCGTGATACTAGTATGGTTCTTACCAGACGGGGTATTGGTATCAGTCGTAGTGCCTTCTCTTATTTGAATCATGATTTTGGAGCAGTATTGCCTACACACAGGACATGAATCATTGCTCACTAACCACTCCAATAGACACCATCTGTGAAACTTGTGTTTACAGGGTGTTTCTACAAATTCACTATCTGACCTGGTGTCATTACAAATTATACATATGCCAGGTTCACTAGGGGTTGCGGATCTTAAATCTTCTGCGCTACGTCTGACAGCCATAGCAAAATAAAATGTCGGTAAAGTGGTTTCGTGGTCGGAAAGGTGAGATATATATAAAATGACGAAATTTACTCTATCGAAATAAACGCTGAATAATTAATAAGGACTTATCCAAAGGTCTGGCACCGCAGGTATGATTGACAGGCGTATAAACATATCAGACTCGTACACAGAATTTACTATAAAAATTTATAACAGTGTATATTACCCAATCTAAAGAGGAACAGGCCGAAAAACTCCAACCTGAGCAAATCTCAATTTAGGTCCGGAATATAAATTATTATTTAAATATCGATTGCTTGGTTTAGGACCGACTGAAATCAGAACTAAAATTCCAACGCAATTCGAGATTAAACAAAAGAATTGATTAAATGTCTAGAAAGTTTCTTTCGTTAGAAAGAGACTCTAAAATGAAATCAACTTTCTGGAACTACTCTATCTACTGGTCTGGCTCCGACAATAATCAGAATTCCAGCATTTCCGAAGTAAACAGAAAGTACCGTACGGATTTAATTGCAAAATATAATATGGGTGGAATATGGTTTCAAGAAAAGGAATGTAGAAAGGTAATTTGGGAAGCGCGGGGTGTTCACCTTAACTTAGGATAATAAAGATTATCCTAGCAGTGATACATACAATGGAAAAAAAAAACCAATTGGTTGGCATTTGTTCGGAAACGACCAATCGGTCGGGCCCCACGTTGGGCGCCAATTATTATGTAACGAACACTAACAATGTCGTCTCGGCTTGCACACCCTGTCTACTATTTGGGGCGGCCTTGCTCAGGGAAATTTGGCGTGGGTATTGTGCCGCCTAGACAAACGGTGCTACACTAATAATTTCGTAGACAGGGAAGAACGGGAAGAACAGGATAAGGAATGTGAGCCATACAAATGGAACGGACTGATGTTGCTTATAGCCTATCTAAAGTTGGAGAACTAAGCTGTTAGAGTTCTCCTTCTTTACCCACCCAACCTTGTAGGAATCTATCGCAATTTCGGATCCTACCCTAAGAAGCCTGCGGTGCTACAAACCTAAGGTGCCTTTAATAATAACAAATTATTCCATGCTTATATTTCTATAATTTAATTAAAGTTAAATACAAAGGGGCAATTCATGATAATGGGATTCAATAGGGACATTGTAATTTCATTGTAAACTATTGCTCTCACACTATTATACTACTATTAATTTTATACTATTTGGAATATTAATACTTATGCAGTTGAATGCATGAACAAAATTCTATGGGCGCTTTAGTTACCCCTATTGCATCTCTGATACCATAACATCCGGCTACGCCGTACTTACTACCATATCCTTAGCGATCCATCGATGTCAGCAGGCCTGTCGACGTAGATGATCTGTAGGCGGTGATAATTAGAGTCAAAGGTGCAAAATGGATACAAAGCGCTCACTAGAAAATATTGTACAAATTTATAAGTATGGGGTATTGTATTACTTAGAACTAAAATTCATTTTTCGTTTTTTTTTTCTATACACTATGCCTGCTATGAGGTGACTTCAAGACACAGGGGTTGTTGTCCCTGTGTTGTTGTAGTTGTTCTGGATATGGTGTGCTTACAGTATTTGCAGGACACCAACAAGCCAGTATGCACTTTTGGCTAGCTTGCAATGCCTTGCCGGTCCACCCAACACTCGAAACACGTGAACTGCCAAAATCCCGGTAATGAGTCGAAATTTTATTAAATTCAACTGTTGTCGGGTATGATCGGCCTTCAGTGTTGTGGTATCCGTAATATCGTACTTTAAATTTTATCCCAGCTTCGGATGTTTGACGATTGTATTTATTTTACCACGTGCAAATTTTCACGTAAAACAAACACAATTTCCTTTTTTTTCTTGCATCGATAGCATGCGAAAGAATAAAATGCATTCAGAAAACGCAAGCGCAGCCAACTTGACAGTTCAAGAGCAAAAGTTCGCGTTAGAAAGGTTAAGAGCGAAAGTTCGCGTTCGAAAGCTCTCTAACGCACCATGAGCTGCACTAACTGATCTAGATCAGCTGCTTAAGCTTAATGTGCATGTTATGTGCAGTGCTTTGTAAATTGCGAGCTGAGTATTCGCGCCGTTACAAAATGTTAGGCGAATGTTCGATAGTGTCTTATGCAGCAGCCCCTTTGCGCTCTTAACTGCTGCTTCCCAGAGTCCGCCAAAGTGGGGTGTCCTGGGCGGAATAAAATGAAACGACACGAAATCCGAAGCACTATTGTATAAATAATATACACTCGCAAGCTTAAGTTGTAAATTAGATTCCCTTGCTCTGACGAGCAAGACCTTATTTTATTGAAAAATCTTTAAACTAAATCGATATGTTTCTTTATCTAACGCAGTCGCTTGTAAAATGTTATATTGATTAACTCTTATTTTGTACATATCTTATTCTTAGGTAAACTACAAGACCTATAATCACCACAGTCACTAAAATCAATGAGACGTGTCCACTTGCAGTAAAGAAATGCAAGTCACCCAAGTGAACTTTGTGGTGGTTGAGATATTGTAGTTTTTCATGCAATTTCTAAAGTTCCTTTGTATTGTTGATTGTAAGCGAGCATTCTGCATTTTTCCATGCCCAGCTTCCTTGGCAGACTCTTGTTTCCTCGTTTTCCCAACGGCACTTGTTCAGGTCGGCGTCAGACATTAAATGAAATGTGTTTAACGCCGTATTGTAGATCATATAATTCGCTGCTACCGCTGGAATCATTTTTTGATTATTGCCAATGAACGGAATCGGAATAATCTTAAAAATGGCCGACTCCTGATTCAGGTACAATGGAATTTTAGCCTTAATTATGATCATCTCATCCTTGTATATTCCGTGCGCCGCCAGAAGTTTGTAAGCTGTCTGTAGTTTATGCCCAGCAGTTTTCCCAGGTAATATATGGTTGCGTGGCATTACGTCCTGTACTTTATTAATCTCCTTCATCATTTGAGATGGCTTGATTAGTATAGGATTCAATCTTCCCTGATTTAAGTCCATGAACAAATCAATTATTTTTTCTTGAATTGATTCAGCTTCGTCGATCCAATCCTTCAGTTGGAGAATGAGTAGCAAGAACTTAATTGCCTCCCGGTGTATTAGATATTGGACTTTGATTGATTCAGTGATATCATTCAATCTCATAGTTATATCATTAAAGTTTTCGTTGACTTTTTCTGCCGTTGTTTTCACTAAGTTGACTGTTGCGTTGATAACTGAAGTCTGATTCTCCATATAGCCTTTTAAGTTTTCTTGGTTCGTCTTTAAGGTCTTCATGTTAACCATTGATATAACTTTTGATGAAACATCAAACCATCCGTTAGGGCATACAAAGATAGTCTCACAATATCGCTTCTTTCTTTGATACGAAGGTTCCATTATAAGATTATTATTTTCTTCTATTGCGTCCAATTGTCGTCCGACTCTCGCTGTCATTGATAGGCACTGTTGTTCAAATTCCATAAACTTGGAGACATAATCCTTTAGCTTTTTCCAGTATTGCGGGAGCTTGCCGTGAGACCTCCAAATAGGCTTGTAAATTGAAGTAGAATAGGAAGTCCCAGCTTGATGATGTTACTTCCACTTTTCCAATCTTTTCCAGAAATATTGCCGATTCGTTTTCTAGCTCCCTTATATTTAATTTTGAGCTATTTTGATTGGAAATAATGACTCCTGTGTATTGATGATGCACTGCGAGAACCAAAGACAGATCGCGAATTAGAGGCTAATATTAAAAGAAATCTTAGGCTTTAATTGAGGTTAGAACTACTTCATGCAACTACACCCAATATAGCAAAATTTCAAACGGAATGTCACAAGCACGAATAATTCTGTTTAAGTCTTCAAAACCTGTGCCTCGGCCAACTAACACCAGGCGTTTTCTTAATGAAGTCATGCATGAGGAAGAATACCAATACGATCAGTTGATAGGATTATTATTATTATTATTATTATTATTGGGGGTGAAGCTGCACCGCGACCTATTTTATCTATTGTGCTTCCTTCTGAGCCTATAGCTCTTTCATCAGCTCCCAACTCCCTTACGAACGTAGGATCTTTGTTGGGTTGAGGTCTACTACAGTTGATAGGATAAAATGTTGGAATTGTGATGAGATAGGTCATAGATATCAAGATTGTATAAAAACCAGACGCATATTTTGCTATGGGTGCGGTCGTCTTGATACATACAAACCGACATGTCCTAAGTGCAATCCCGTATCGGAAAACTTGCAACAGGATGTCCACCGAGCATAATCAGTGGATATCCACCTACAGTCTCGGATCTACTATCAAACAATGGAAAATACTCAACTTGTACCCCACAAATTCCTAAAAATAACACGGACTTATCTAACGGACTATCTCAGATTCAAACCGTTGCATGTAAAATTGAAAGAATATTACCAGCGAAGAGCGGAAATATTCTGTTTGAAAATAAATTCGTGAAAAAGCGATCGCTACTTACGCAACTGTATGACTCGCGTCCATATATAAATCTTATATTATTTGGTGTAAGCTATTTAACATTATTGGATAGTGGTGCTAATAAAAGCGTGATCGGAGGACAATTGGCCGCACGATTGCTTGCAACAGACCTAAAGTTTAAAAAATTAAAAGGCAATGTTCGCACCGCAGATGGCCAGCGTCAAACAGTATTAGGTACTCTTCGTATTCCGATAGAGTATGACTTACTGCAGAAAGAGGTTGAATTTATGATTGTACCTTCAATCACATAAGAAATCATCTGTGGAATGGATTTTGGAAGTAGTAGTAGTCGTGCATAAGAATGTTTATTTGGTACAATTATTGGTCCACTCGAAAATTAGTTGTTGGTGATTAGGCGGCCGCTCAGTGAAGAGATATGCAGATAACCGACTAGAATAGAACCACTCAAAGCGCAGCGTGAAACCGCTCACTCAAGAAGCGCTCTGCAGAAGCTTTTCAATAAGCGCACGGTTCAAGCGAGGTCTTGTTGCCGTCAAACTGTCAAGGTTATTGAAGGAAAGAAGTCGTGTACTCAGCAAATCGACAGTGTATAAAGCATAAAATAAAACACGTGATTGTAACTCCAAAGGTTACAGTTTATTTTATATATTTATATATATTATTCTGAAAGTGCGGCAGTGAATAAAAGGTATGTTAGAACAATTGGTGAAAGAAAAATATTCGATCGAACCAATTCCAGTCGTTATAGGCCATTCCTGGGGATCCTTTAATAGTTATCAATACACTGGCTCATATTAAATCAAACGGATATGTAAATTATGTATATACAGTGTGTACAGCTAATTATGTCCAGTGTCTAGCAAAAAATTTAAAGTGCTGTAAGGTTTAAACAAAGAAACAAACGCAAAATGTTAAAATGCCGATTTGTTTCATGTTATATCGCGTTTGAAAATTAAACTTTTGTTTTTATTAAAATATTAGTTAATTAATTAAAATTAGTCAAAAACTGAAAACATATCCAAAATACATGTCAAAGCTTATTTTAGACAGTCTTGAAAAGTAACATATTAGGCGTATAAAAACTTAAATAAGGATGTTAATACTTAGTATGATATCTGTTCGATGCATAAAGCGTTTTTTATGCAAACATGAAACTTCAGATCTGGGCGGTGTTTAAACTATTTAATTTAGCAACTTTTTATATGACCGAAACGAAAGCGCGCGTCTGGCTTGCTTGAATCTCCAATTCGGACTCTTCGATAGTGAAAACTATCGATATTTACCAAAATTACAAGTAGTGTTTACATAAGTGAATAAGATTTAACAGAGTTATGTAAAGTAGCGATAAATTGACAAATTAACAGCTGATCATTCATTATCAGTTGTATTTAAATTAGTTTGACCAAACATCCCGGCCACCTTGAAAGGATCTGCTTTCAACATATCAAGCCTCCATCGGTAAGATAGCCAATTTGTGTATTGGTCGGCAGCAGATGCCATTGGCTGTACGAAGATGAACAACTCGAACATGACCATCCTTTCCAGGCACAAGTGATTCGATGCGGCCGAGCTTCCATTGCTGAGGCGGAAGATTGTCGTCCTGGATTATGACCATGGTTCCAATAGCGAGATTTGCCGACGATGATGTCCATTTGGTTCGAGCACGAAGCTCGTGAATATAATCTGATGACTAACGACGCCAAATTGCTGCTTAGCAGCGGTTATCACATCAAACCGCTCCAAATTGTTGAGATGAGTGTGTTCAAGAAGCTGATAGATGATTGCTGATAGATCGTTGGGATCAGGCGACATAGGTGACAATGGGCGAGGATTGAGAACAGCTTCGGTCTCTGTTGTGATCGTAAAGAGCTTCTCAAATGTTAGGCGAATGTTCGATAGTGTCTTATGCAGCAACCCCTTTGCGCTCTTACTGCTGCTTCCCAGAGTCCGCCAAAGTGGGGTGCCCTGGGCGGAATAAAATGAAACGACACGAAATCCGAAGCACAATTATATAAATAATATACACTCGCGAGCTTGAGTTGTAAATTCAGACTCCCTTGCTCTGACGAGCAAGACCTTATTTTATTGAAAAATCTTAAAACTAAATCGATATGTTTCCTATCTAACGCAGTCGCTTGTAAAATGTTATATTGATTAACTCTATTTTGTACATATCTTATTCCTAGGTAAACCACAATACCTATAATCACCACAGTCACTAAAATCAATGAGACGTGTCCACTTGCAGTAAAGAAATGCAAGTCACCCAAGTGAACTTTGTGGTCGTTGAGATATTGTATTTTTTCATGCAGTTTCTGAAGTGCCATTGACTCTTGTTTCCTCGTTTTCCCAACGGCACTTGTTCAGGTCGGCGTCAGACATTAAATGAAATGTGTTTAACGCCGTATTGTAGATCATATAATTCGCTGCTACCGCTGGAATCATTTTTTGATTATTGCCAATGAACGGAATCGGAATAATCTTAAAAATGGCCGACTCCTGATTCAGGTACAATGGAATTTTAGCCTTAATTATGATCATCTCATCCTTGTATATTCCGTGCGCCGCCAGAAGTTTGTAAGCTGTCTGTAGTTTATGCCCAGCAGTTTTCCCAGGTAATATATGGTTGCGTGGCATTACGTCCTGTACTTTATTAATCTCCTTCATCATTTGAGATGGCTTGATTAGTATAGGATTCAATCTTCCCTGATTTAAGTCCATGAACAAATCAATTATTTTTTCTTGAATTGATTCAGCTTCGTCGATCCAATCCTTCAGTTGGAGAATGAGTAGCAAGAACTTAATTGCCTCCCGGTGTATTAGATATTGGACTTTGATTGATTCAGTGATATCATTCAATCTCATAGTTATATCATTAAAGTTTTCGTTGACTTTTTCTGCCGTTGTTTTCACTAAGTTGACTGTTGCGTTGATAACTGAAGTCTGATTCTCCATATAGCCTTTTAAGTTTTCTTGGTTCGTCTTTAAGGTCTTCATGTTAACCATTGATATAACTTTTGATGAAACATCAAACCATCCGTTAGGGCATACAAAGATAGTCTCACAATATCGCTTCTTTCTTTGATACGAAGGTTCCATTATAAGATTATTATTTTCTTCTATTGCGTCCAATTGTCGTCCGACTCTCGCTGTCATTGATAGGCACTGTTGTTCAAATTCCATAAAGTTGAGACATAATCCTTTAGCTTTTTCCAGTACTGCGGGAGCTTGCCGTGAGACCTCCAAATAGGCTTGTAAATTGAAGTAGAATAGGAAGTCCCAGCTTGATGATGTTACTTCCACTTTTCCAATCTTTTCCAGAAATATTGCTGATTCGTTTTCTAGCTCCCTTATATGTAATTTTGAGCTATTTTGATTGGAAATAATGACTCCTGTGTATTGATGATGCACTGCGAGAACCAAAGACAGATCGCGAATTAGAGGCTAATATTAAAAGAAATCTTAGGCTTTAACTGAGGTTAGAACTACTTCATGCAGCTACACCCAACATAGCAACATTTCAAACGGAATGTCACAAGCACGAATAATCCTGTTTAAGTATGTCTTCAAAACCTGTGCCTCGGCCAACTAACACCAGGCGTTTTCTTAATGAAGTCATGCATGAGGAAGAATACCAATACGATCAGTTGATAGGATTATTATTGTTATTATTATTATTATTGGGGGTGAAGCTGCACCGACCTATTTTATCTATTGTGCCTCCTTCTGAGCCTATAGCTCTTTCATCAGCTCCAACTCCCTACGAACGTAAGGATCTTTGTTGGGTTGAGGTCTACTACAGTTGATAGGATAAAATGTTGGAATTGTGATGAGATAGGTCATAGATATCAAGATTGTATAAAAACCAGACGCATATTTTGCTATGGGTGCGGTCGTCTTGATACATACAAACCGACATGTCCTAAGTGCAATCCCGTATCGGAAAACTTGCAACAGGATGTCCACCGAGCATAATCAGTGGATATCCACCTACAGTCTCGGATCTACTATCAAACAATGGAAAATACTCAACTTGTACCCCACAAATTCCTAAAAATAACACGGACTTATCTAAGAATCTCAGATTCAAACCGTTGCATGTAAAATTGAAAGAATATTATCAGCGTAGAGCTGAAATATTCTGTTTGAAAGTAAGTTCGCTTCCTAAAACTCGTTCTTCAGTTAGAATGAATGAGTTTTGGAGAAACAAGCGATCGCTAAAGAACATTACTGTTGTCTCTACCATCGGCAACTGTAATGATTCGCGCTCATATATAAATCTTATGTTGTTCGGTCAAAGCTATTTAGCATTATTGGATAGTGGTGCTAATAAAAGCGTGATCGGAGGACAATTGGCCGCACGATTGCTTGCAACAGACCTAAAGTTTAAGAAATTGAAAGACAATTTTCGCACTGTAGATGGCTAACTGCTAGACAGTGTTAGGTACTCTTCTTATTCCGATAGATTATGACTTGCTACAGATATAGGTTGAATTTATGATTGTACCTTCAATCACATAAGAAATCATCTGTGGAATGGATTTTTGGAAGTAGTAGTAGTCGTGCATAAGAATATTTATTTGGTACAATTATTGGTCCACTCTAAAATTAGTTGTTGGTGATTAGGCGGCCGCTCAAGTGAAGAGATATGCAGATAACCGACTAGAATAGAACCACTCAAAACGCAGCATGAAGCCGCTCACTCAAGAAGGGCTCAGCAGAAGCTTTTCAATAAGCGCACGGTTCAAGCGAGGTCTAGTTGCGGTCAAACTGTAAAGGTTATTGAAGGAAAGAAGTCGTGTACTCAGCAAATCGACAGTGTATAAAACATAAAATAAAACACGTGATTGTAACTCCAAAGGTTACAGTTTATTTTATATATATATATATATATTATTGTGAAAGTGCGGTAGAGAATAAAAGGTATGTTAGAGCAATTGGTGAAAGAAAAATATTCGATCGAACCAATTCCAACCGTTACAGGCCATTCCTAGGGATGCTTTAATAGTTAACAATACACTGGCTCATATTAAATCAAACGGATATGTAAATTATATATGTACAATACCTCACAGCTAATTAGGTCCAGTGTCTAGCAAAAAATTTAAAGTGCTATAAGGTTTAAACAAAGAAACAAACGCAAAATGTTTAAATGCCGATTTATTTCATGTTATATCACGTTTGAAAAATAAACTTTCGTTTTTATTAAAATATTAGTTAATTAATTAAAATTAGTCAAAACTGAAAAATCCAAAATACATGTCAAAGCTTATTTTAGACAGTCTTGGAAAGTAACATATTAGGCGTATAAAAACTTAAATAAGGATGTTAATACTTAGTATGATATCTGTTCGATGCATAAAGCGTTTTTTATGCAAACATGAAACTTCAGATCTGGGCCGAAACAAAAGCGCGCGTCTTGCTTGCTTGAATCTCCAACTAGGACTAGTGAAAACTATCGATATTTACTAAAATTACAATGTAGTGTTTACATAAGGGAATAAGATTTAACAGATTTATGTAAAGTAGCGATAAATTGACAAATTAACAGCTGATCGTTCATTATCAGTTGTATTTAAATTAGTTTGACCAAACATCCCGGCCACCTTGAAAGGATCTGCTTTCAACACATCAAGCCTCCATCGGTAAGATGGCCAATTTGTGTACTGGTCGGCAGCAGATGCCATTGGCTGTACGAAGATGAACAACTCGAACATGACCATCCTTTCCAGGCACAAGTGATTCGATGCGGCCGAGCTTCCATTGCTGAGGCGGAAGATTGTCGTCCTGGATTATGACCATGGTTCCAATAGAGAGATTTGCCGACGATGATGTCCATTTGGTTCGAGCACGAAGCTCGTGAATATAATCTGATGGCCAACGACGCCAAAATTGCTGTTTAGCAGCGGTTATCACATCAAACCGCTCCAAATTGTTGAGATGAGTGTGTTCAAGAAGCTGATAGATGATTGCTGATAGATCCTTGGGATCAGGCGACATAGGTGACAATGGGCGAGGATTGAGGACAGCTTCGATCTCTGTTGGATCGTACAGAGCTCTCAAATGTTAGGTGAATGTTCGATAGTGTCTTGTGCAGCAGCCCCTTTGCGCTTTTAACTGCTGCTTCCCAGAGTCCGCCAAAGTGGGGTGCCCTGGGCGGAATAAAATGAAACGACACGAAATCCGAAGCACTATTGTATAAATAATATACACTCGCGAGCTTGAGTTGTAAATTCAGACTCCCCTGGCTCTGACGAGCAAGACCTTATTTTATTGAAAAATCTTAAAACTAAATCGATATGTTTCCTTATCTAACGCAGTCGCTTGTAAAATGTTATATTGATTAACTCTCTATTTTGTACATATCTTATTCTTAGGTAAACTACAAGACCTATAATCACCACAGTCACTAAAATCAATGAGACGTGTCCACTTGCAGTAAAGAAATGCAAGTCACCCAAGTGAACTTTGTGGTCGTTGAGATATTGTATTTTTTCATGCAGTTTCTGAAATGCCATTGACTCTTGTTTCCTCGTTTTCCCAACGGCACTTGTTCAGGTCGGCGTCAGACATTAAATGAAATGTGTTTAACGCCGTATTGTAGATCATATAATTCGCTGCTACCGCTGGAATCATTTTTTGATTATTGCCGATGAACGGAATCGGAATAATCTTAAAAATGGCCGACTCCTGATTCAGGTACAATGGAATTTTAGCCTTAATTATGATCATCTCATCCTTGTATATTCCGTGCGCCGCCAGAAGTTTGTAAGCTGTCTGTAGTTTATGCCCAGCAGTTTTCCCAGGTAATATATGGTTGCGTGGCATTACGTCCTGTACTTTATTAATCTCCTTCATCATTTGAGATGGCTTGATTAGTATAGGATTCAATCTTCCCTGATTTAAATCCATGAACAAATCAATTATTTTTTCTTGAATTGATTCCGCTTCGTCGATCCAATCCTTCAGTTGGAGAATGAGTAGCAAGAACTTAATTGCCTCCCGGTGTATTAGATATTGGACTTTGATTGATTCAGTGATATCATTCAATCTCATAGTCATATCATTAAAGTTTTCGTTGACTTTTTCTGCCGTTGTTTTCACTAAGTTGACTGTTGCGTTGATAACTGAAGTCTGATTCTCCATATAGCCTTTTAAGTTTTCTTGGTTCGTCTTTAAGGTCTTCATGTTAACCATTGATATAACTTTTGATGAAACATCAAACCATCCGTTAGGGCATACAAAGATAGTCTCACAATATCGCTTCTTTCTTTGATACGAAGGTTCCATTATAAGATTATTATTTTCTTCTATTGCGTCCAATTGTCGTCCGACTCTCGCTGTCGTTGATAGGCACTGTTGTTCAAATTCCATAAACTTGGGACATAATCCTTTAGCTTTTTCCAGTATTGCGGGAGCTTGCCGTGAGACCTCCAAATAGGCTTGTAAATTGAAGTAGAATAGGAAGTCCCAGCTTGATGATGTTACTTCCACTTTTCCAATCTTTTCCAGAAATATTGCTGATTCGTTTTCTAGCTCCCTTATATGTAATTTTGAGCTATTTTGATTGGAAATAATGACTCCTGTGTATTGATGATGCACTGCGAGAACCAAAGACAGATCGCGAATTAGAAGCTAATATTAAAAGAAATCTTAGGCTTTAATTGAGGTTAGAACTACTTCATGCAGCTACCCCCAATATAGCAAAATTTCAAACGGAATGTCACAAGCACGAATAATTCTGTTTAAGTCTTCAAAACCTGTGCCTCGGCCAACTAACACCAGGCGTTTTCTTAATGAAGTCATACATGAGGAAGAATACCAATACGATCAGTTGATAGGATTATTATTATTATTATTATTATTATTGGGGCTGAAGCTGCACCGCGACCTATTTTATCTATTGTGCTTCCTTCTGAGCCTATAGCTCTTTCATCAGCTCCCAACTCCCTTACGAACGTAAGGATCTTTGTTGGGTTGAGGTCTACTACAGTTGATAGGATAAAATGTTGGAATTGTGATGAGATAGGTCATAGATATAAGATTGTATAAAAATCAGACGCGTATTTTGCTATGGTTGTGGCCGTCTTGATACTTACAAACCGACATGTCCTAAATGCAACCCCGTATCGGAAAACTTGCAACAGGATGTCAACCGAGCATAATCAGTGGATATCCACCTACAGTCTCGGATCTACTATCAAACAATGGAAAATACTCAACTTGTACCCCACAAATTCCTAAAAATAACACGGACTTATCTAAGAATCTCAGATTCAAACCGTTGCATGTAAAATTGAAAGAATATTATCAGCGTAGAGCTGAAATATTCTGTTTGAAAGTAAGTTCGCTTCCTAAAACTCGTTCTTCAGTTAGAATGAATGAGTTTTAGTGAAAAAAGCGATCGCTACTTTACAGTTGTCTCTACCATCCGCAACTGTATGACTCGCTATTTAGCATTATTGGATAGTGGTGCTAATAAAAGCGTGATCGGAGGACAATTGGCCGCACGATTGCTTGCAACAGACCTAAAGTTTAAAAAATTAAAAGGCAATGTTCGCACCGCAGATGGCCAGCGTCAAACAGTATTAGGTACTCTTCGTATTCCGATAGAGTATGACTTACTGCAGAAAGAGGTTGAATTTATGATTGTACCTTCAATCACACAAGAAATCATCTGTGGAATGGATTTTGGAAGTAGTAGTAGTCGTGCATAAAAATGTTTATTTGGTACAATTATTGGTCCACTCGAAAATTTGTTGTTGGTGATTAGGCGGCCGCTCAAGTGAAGAGATATGCAAATAACCCACTAGAATAGAAAAACTCAAAACGCAGCGTGAAACCGCTCACTCAACAAGCGCTCAGCAGAAGCTTTTCAATAAGCGCAAGGTTCAAGCGAGGTCTTGTTGCGGTCAAACTGTCAAGGTTATTGAAGGAAAGAAGTCGTGTACTCAGCAAATCGACAGTGTATAAAACATAAAATAAAACACGAGATTGTAACTCCAAAGGTTACAGTTTATTTTATATGTTTATGTATATTATTGTGAAAGTGCGGCAGGGAATAAAAGGTATTTTAGAACAATTGGTGAAAGAAAAATATTCGATCGAACCAATTCAATCGTTATATGCCATTCCTGGGGATGCTTTAATAGTTAACAATACACTGGTTCATATTAAATCAAACGGATATGTAAATTATATATATACAGTATCTCACAGCTAATTAGGTCCTGGGTCTAGCAAAAAATTTAAAGTGCTATAAGGTTTAAACACAGAAACTGTTCGGTGCATAAAGCGTTTTTTATGCAAACATGAAACTTCAGATCTGGGCGGTGTTATTTAATTTAGCAACTTTTTATATGACCGAAACAAAAGCGCGCGTCTGGCTTGCTTGAATCTCCAATTCAGACTCTTCGATAGTGATAACTATCGATATTTACCAAAATTACAACCAAGGGCTTACATAAGTGAATAAGATTTAACAGAGTTATGTTAAGTAGCGATAAATTAGCAAATTAACAGCTGAACATTCATTGTCAGTTGAATTTAAATTAGTTTGACCAAACAGAAACAAACGCAAAATGTTTAAATGCCGATTTGTTTCATGTTATATCGCGTTTGAAAAATAAACTTTTGTTTGTATTAAAATATTAGTTAATTAATTAAAATTAGTCAAAAACTGAAAAATCCAAAATACATGTCAAAGCTTAGTTTAGACAGTCTTGGAAAAGTAACATATTAGGCGTATAAAAACTTAAATAAGGAAATCCGAAGCACAATTATATAAATAATATACACTCGCGAGCTTGATTGTAAATTCAGATTCCCTTGCTCTGACGAGCAAGACCTTATTTTATTGAAAAATCTTAAAACTAAATCGATATGTTTCCTTATCTAACGCAGCCGCTTGTAAAATGTTATATTTATTAACTCTCTATTTTGTACATATCTTATTCTTAGGTAAACTACAAGACCTATAATCACCACAGTCACTAAAATCAATGAGACGTGTCCACTTGCAGTAAAGAAATGCAAGTCACCCAAGTGAACTTTGTGGTCGTTGAGATATTGTATTTTTTCATGCAGTTTCTGAAGTTCCTTTGTATTGTTGATTGTAAGCGAGCATTCTGCATTTTTCCATGCCCAGTTTCCTTGGCAGACTCTTGTTTCCTCGTTTTCCCAACGGCACGTTCAGGTCGGCGTCAGACATTAAATGAAATGTGTTTAACGCCGTATTGTAGATCATATAATTCGCTGCTACCGTTGGAATCATTTTTTGATTATTGCCGATGAACGGTATCGGAATAATCTCAAAAATGACCGACTCCTGATTCAGGCCTTAGTCCTGTCCTGTACTTTATTAATCTCCTTCATCATTTGAGATGGCTTGATTAGCATAGGATTCAATCTTCCCTGATTTAAATCCATGAACAAATCAATTATTTTTTCTTGAATTGATTCCGCTTCGTCGGTCCAATCCTTCAGTTGGAGAATGAGTAGCAAGAACTTAATTGCCTCCTGGTGTATTAGATATTGGACTTTGATTGATTCAGTGATATCATTCAATCTCATAGTCATATCATTAAAGTTTTCGTTGACTTTTTCTGCCGTTGTTTTCACTAAGTTGACTGTTGCGTTGATAACTGAAGTCTGATTCTCCATATAGCCTTTTAAGTTTTCTTGGTTCGTCTTTAAGGTCTTCATGTTAACCATTGATATAACTTTTGATGAAACATCAAACCATCCGTTAGGGCATACAAAGATAGTCTCACAATATCGCTTCTTTCTTTGATACGAAGGTTCCATTATAAGATTATTATTTTCTTCTATTGCGTCCAATTGTCGTCCGACTCTCGCTGTCGTTGATAGGCACTGTTGTTCAAATTCCATAAACTTGGGACATAATCCTTTAGCTTTTTCCAGTACTGCGGGAGCTTGCCGTGAGACCTCCAAATAGGCTTGTAAATTGAAGTAGAATAGGAAGTCCCAGCTTGATGATGTTACTTCCACTTTTCCAATCTTTTCCAGAAATATTGCTGATTCGTTTTCTAGCTCCCTTATATGTAATTTTGAGCTATTTTGATTGGAAATAATGACTCCTGTGTATTGATGATGCACTGCGAGAACCAATGACATATCGCGAATTAGAGGCTAATATTAAAAGAAATCTTAGGCTTTAATTGAGGTTAGAACTACTTCATGCAGCTACACCCAATATAGCAAACACTTCAAACGGAATGTCACAAGCACGAATAATTCTGTTTAAGTATGTCTTCAAACCTGTGTCTCGGCCAACTAACACCAGGCGTTTTCTTAATGAAGTCATGCATGAGGAAGAATACCAATACGATCAGTTGATAGGATTATTATTATTATTATTATGGGGGTGAAGCTGCACCGCGACCTATTTTATCCATTGAGCTTCCTTCTGAGCCTATAGCTCTTTCATCAGCCCCAACTCCTTTACGAACGTAAGGATCTTTGTTGGGTTGAGGTCTACTACAGTTGATAGGATAGAATTTTGGAATTGTGATGAGATAGGTCATAGATATCAAGATTGTATAAAAACCAGACGCATATTTTGCTATGGGTGCGGTCGTCTTGATACATACAAACCGACATGTCCTAAGTGCAATCCCGTATCGGAAAACTTGCAACAGGATGTCCACCGAGCATAATCAGTGGATATCCACCTACAGTCTCGGATCTACTATCAAACAATGGAAAATACTCAACTTGTACCCCACAAATTCCTAAAAATAACACGGACTTATCTAAGAATCTCAGATTCAAACCGTTGCATGTAAAATTGAAAGAATATTATCAGCGTAGAGCTGAAATATTCTGTTTGAAAGTAAGTTCGCTTCCTAAAACTCGTTCTTCAGTTAGAATGAATGAGTTTTGGAGAAACAAGCGATCGCTAAAGAACATTACTGTTGTCTCTACCATCGGCAACTGTAATGATTCGCGCTCATATATAAATCTTATGTTGTTCGGTCAAAGCTATTTAGCATTATTGGATAGTGGTGCTAATAAAAGCGTGATCGGAAGACAATTGGCCACACGATTGCTTGCAAAATACCTAAAGTTTAAGTCTTATTCCGTTAGATTATGACTTGCTACAGATATAGTTGAATTTATGATTGTACCTTCAATCACACAAGAAATCATCTGTGGAATGGATTTTTGGAAGTAGTAGTAGCGCGCATAAGAATATTTATTTGGTACAATTATTGGTCCACTCTAAAATTAGTTGTTGGTGGTTAGGCGGCCGCTCAAGCGAAGAGATATGCAGATAACCGACTAGAATAGAACTACTCAAAACGCAGCGGAAACCGCTCACTCAAGAAGCTCACAGCTCACACCAAAAGCTTTTCAATAAGCGCACGGTTCAATCGAGGTCTTGTTGCGGTCAACCTGTCAACGTTATTGAAGGAAAGAAGTCGTGTACTCAGCAAATCGACAGTGTATAAAGCATAAAATAAAACACGTGATTGTAACTCCAAAGGTTATAGTTTATTTTATATGTTTATATATATTATTGTGAAAGTGCGGCAGTGAATAAAAGGCATGTTAGAACAATTGGTGAAAGAAAATATTCGATCGAACCAATTCCAATCGTTATAGGCCATTCCTGGGGATGCTTTAATAGTTAACAATACACTGGCTGATATTAAATCAAACGGATATGTAAATTAAATATATACAGTGTCCTCACAGCTAATTAGGTCCAGTGTCTAGCAAAAAAATTTAAAGTGCTATAAGGTTTAAACAAAGAAACAAACGCAAAATGTTTAAATGCCGATTTGTTTCACGTTATATCGCGTTTGAAAAATAAACTTTTGTTTTTATTAAAATATTAGTTAATTAATTAAAATTAGTCAAAAACTGAAAACATATCCAAAATACATGTCAAAGCTTATTTTAGACAGTCTTGGAAAAGTAACATATTAGGCGTATAAAAAACTTAAATAAGGATGTTAATACTTAGTATGATATTCGTTCGATGCATAAAGCGTTTTTTATGCAAACATCCTTTCCAGGGGCCAAGCTTCCATTGCTGAGGCGGAAGATTGTCGTCATGACCATGGTTCCAATAGCGAGATTTGCCGACGATGATGTCCATTTGGTTCGAGACGAAGCTCGTGAATATAATCTGATGACTAACGACGCCAAAATTGCTGTTTAGCAGCGGTTATCACGTCAAACCGCTCCAAATTGTTGAGATGAGGCGTTGCTATCGTGTGTTCAAGAAGCTGATAGATGATTGCTGATAGATCGTTGGGATCAGGCGACATAGGTGACAATGGGCGAGGATTCAGGACAGCTTCGACTCTGCTGTGATCGTACAGAGCTCCTCAAATGTTAGGCGAGTGTTCGATAGCGTCTTGTGCAGCAACCCCTTTGCGCTTTAACTACTGCTTCCCAGAGTCCGCCAAAGTGGGGTGCCCTGGGCGGAATAAAATGAAACGACACGAAATCCGAAGCACTATTGTATAAATAATATACACTCGCAAGCTTGAGTTGTAAATTCAGACTCCCTTTGCTCTGACGAGCAAGACCTTTTATTTTATTGAATAATCTTAAAACTAAATCGATATGTTTCCTTATCTAACGCAGTCGCTTGTAAAATGTTATATTGATTAACTCTCTATTTTGTACATATCTTATTCTTAGGTAAACTACAAGACCTATAATCACCACAGTCACTAAAATCAATGAGACGTGTCCACTTGCAGTAAAAGAAATGCAAGTCACCCAAGTGAACTTTGTGGTCGTTGAGATATTGTATTTTTTCATGCAGTTTCTGAAGTTCCTTTGTATTGTTGATTGCAAGCGAACATTCTGCATTTTTCCATGCCCAGTTTCCTTGGCAGACTCTTGTTTCCTCGTTTTCCCAACGGCACTTCAGGTCGGCGTCAGACATTAAATGAAATGTGTTTAACGCCGTATTGTAGATCATATAATTCGCTGCTACCGCTGGAATCATTTTTTGATTATTGCCGATGAACGGTATCGGAATAATCTCAAAAATGGCCGACTCCTGATTCAGGTACAATGGAATTTTAGCCTTAATCCTGTCCTGTACTTTATTAATCTCCTTCATCATTTGAGATGGCTTGATTAGCATAGGATTCAATCTTCCCTGATTTAAATCCACGAACAAATCAATTATTTTTTCTTGAATTGATTCAGCTTCGTCGATCCAATCCTTCAGTTGGAGAATGAGTAGCAAGAACTTAATTGCCTCCCGGTGTATTAGATATTGGACTTTGATTGATTCAGTGATATCATTCAATCTCATAGTTATATCATTAAAGTTTTCGTTGACTTTTTCTGCCGTTGTTTTCACTAAGTTGACTGTTGCGTTGATAACTGAAGTCTGATTCTCCATATAGCCTTTTAAGTTTTCTTGGTTCGTCTTTAAGGTCTTCATGTTAACCATTGATATAACTTTTGATGAAACATCAAACCATCCGTTAGGGCATACAAAGATAGTCTCACAATATCGCTTCTTTCTTTGATACGAAGGTTCCATTATAAGATTATTATTTTCTTCTATTGCGTCCAATTGTCGTCCGACTCTCGCTGTCGTTGATAGGCACTGTTGTTCAAATTCCATAAACTTGGGACATAATCCTTTAGCTTTTTCCAGTACTGCGGGAGCTTGCCGTGAGACCTCCAAATAGGCTTGTAAATTGAAGTAGAATAGGAAGTCCCAGCTTGATGATGTTACTTCCACTTTTCCAATCTTTTCCAGAAATATTGCTGATTCGTTTTCTAGCTCCCTTATATGTAATTTTGAGCTATTTTGATTGGAAATAATGACTCCTGTGTATTGATGATGCACTGCGAGAACCAATGACATATCGCAATTAGAGGCTAATATTAAAAGAAATCTTAGGCTTTAATTGAGGTTAGAACTACTTCATGCAGCTACACCCAATATAGCAAACACTTCAAACGGAATGTCACAAGCACGAATAATTCTGTTTAAGTATGTCTTCAAAACCTGTGTCTCGGACAACTAACACCAGGCGTTTTCTTAATGAAGTCATGCATGAGGAAGAATACCAATACGATCAGTTGATAGGATTATTATTATTATTATATGGGGTTGAAGGTGCACCGCGACCTATTTGATTTATTGTGCTTCGTTCTGAGCCTATAGCTCTTTCATCAGCCCCAACTCCCTTACGAACGTAAGGATCTTTGTTGGGTTGAGGTCTGCTACAGTTGATAGGATAGAATGTTGGAATTGTGATGAGTTAGGGCATAGATATTAAGATCGTATAAAAATCAGACGCGTATTTTGCATGGTTGTGGCCGTCTTGATACTTACAAATCGACATGTCCTAAATGCAATCCCGTATCGGAAAACTTGCAACAGGATGTCCACCGAGCATAATCAGTGGATATCCACCTACAGTCTCGGATCTACTATCAAACAATGGAAAATACTCAACTTGTACCCCACAAATTCCTAAAAATAACACGGACTTATCTAAGAATCTCAGATTCAAACCGTTGCATGTAAAATTGAAAGAATATTATCAGCGTAGAGCTGAAATATTCTGTTTGAAAGTAAGTTCGCTTCCTAAAACTCGTTCTTCAGTTAGAATGAATGAGTTTTGGAGAAACAAGCGATCGCTAAAGAACATTACTGTTGTCTCTACCATCGGCAACTGTAATGATTCGCGCTCATATATAAATCTTATGTTGTTCGGTCAAAGCTATTTAGCATTATTGGATAGTGGTGCTAATAAAAGCGTGATCGGAGGACAATTGGCCGCACGATTGCTTGCAACAGACCTAAAGTTTAAGAAATTAAAAGGCAATGTTCGCACCGCAGATGGCCAGCGTCAATACAGTGTTAGGTACTCTTCGTATTCCGTTAGAGTATGACTTGCTGCAGAAAGAGGTTGAATTTATGATTGTACCTTCAATCACACAAGAAATCATCTGTGGAATGGATTTTGGAAGTAGTAGTAGTCGTTCATAAGAATATTTATTTGGTACAATTATTGGTCCACTCTAAAATTAGTTGTTGGTGGTTAGGCGGCCGCTCAAGCGAAGAGATATGCAGATAACCGACTAGAATAGAACCACTCAAAACGCAGCATGAAACCGCTCACTCAAGAAGGGCTCAGCAGAAGCTTTTCAATAAGCGCACGGTTCAATCGAGGTCTTGTTGCGGTCAAACTGTCAACGTTATTGAAGGAAAGAAGTCGTGTACTCAGCAAATCGACAGTGTATAAAGCATAAAATAAAACACGTGATTGTAACTCCAAAGGTTACAGCTTATTTTATATGTTTATATATATTATTGTGAAAGTGCGGCAGTGAATAAAAGGCATGTTAGAACAATTGGTGCAAGAAAAATATTCGATCGAACCAATTCCAATCGTTATAGGCCATTTCTGGGGATCTTTAATAGTTATCAATACACTGGCTCATATTAAATCAAACGGATATGTAAATTATGTATATACAGTGTGTCACAGCTAATTAGGTCCAGTGTCTAGCAAAAATTTAAAGTGCTATAAGGTTTAAACAAAGAAAGAAACGCAAAATCTTAAAATGCGATTTGTTTCATATTATATCGCGTTTGAAAATTAAACTTTTGTTTTTATTAAAATATTAGTTAATTAATTCAAATTAGTCAAAAACTGAAAACATATCCAAAATACATGTCAAAGCTTATTTTAGACAGTCTTGGAAAAGTAACATATTAGGCGTATAAAAACTTAAATAAGGATGTTAATACTGATATCTGTTCGATGCATAAAGCGTTTTTTATGCAAACATGAAACTTCAGATCTGGGCCGAAACAAAAGGCGCGTCTTGCTTGCTTGAATCTCCAACTAGGACTAGTGAAAACTATCGATATTTACTAAAATTACAATGTAGTGTTTACATAAGTGAATAAGATTTAACAGATTTATGTAAAGTAGCGATAAATTGACAAATTAACAGCTGATCGTTCATTATCAGTTGTATTTAAATTAGTTTGACCAAACATCCCGGCCATCTTGAAAGGATCTGCTTTCAACACATCAAGCCTCCATCGGTAAGATAGCCAATTTGTGTACTGGTCGGCAGCAGATGCCATTGGCTGTACGAAGATGAACAACTCGAACATGACCATCCTTTCCAGGCACAAGTGATTCGATGCGGCCGAGCTTCCATTGGTAAGGCGGAAGATTTTCGTCATGACCATGGTTCCAATAGCAGGATTTGACGACGATGATGTCAATCATCGTGAATATAATCTGATGACTAACGATGCCAAAATTGCTGTTTAGCAGCGGTTATCACATCAAACCGCTCCAAATTGTGGAGATGAGTGTGTTCAAGAAGCTGATAGATGATTGCTGATAGATCGTTGGGATCAGGCGACATAGGTGAGAATGGGCGAGAATTGAGGACAGCTTCGATCTCTGTTGTGATCGTACAGAGCTCCTCAAATGTTAAGCGAGTGTTCGATAGTGTCTTATGCAGCAACCCCTTTGCGCTTTTAACTGCTGCTTCCCAGAGTCCGCCAAAGTGGGGTGCCCTGGGCGGAATAAAATGAAACGACACGAAATCCGAAGCACTATTGTATAAATAATATACACTCGCAAGCTTGAGTTGTAAATTCAGACTCCCTTGCTCTGACGAGCAAGACCTTATTTTATTGAATAATCTTAAAACTAAATCGATATGTTTCCTTATCTAACGCAGTCGCTTGTAAAATGTTATATTGATTAACTCTCTATTTTGTACATATCTTATTCCTAGGTAAACTACAATACCTATAATCACCACAGTCACTAAAATCAATGAGACGTGTCCACTTGCAGTAAAGAAATGCAAGTCACCCAAGTGAACTTTGTGGTCGTTGAGATATTGTATTTTTTCATGCAGTTTATGAAGTGCCATTGACTCTTGTTTCCTCGTTTTCCCAACGGACTTGTTCAGGTCGGCGTCAGACATTAAATGAAATGTGTTTAACGCCGTATTGTAGATCATATAATTCGCTGCTACCGCTGGAATCATTTTTTGATTATTGCCAATGAACGGAATCGGAATAATCTTAAAAATGGCCGACTCCTGATTCAGGTACAATGGAATTTTAGCCTTAATTATGATCATCTCATCCTTGTATATTCCGTGCGCCGCCAGAAGTTTGTAAGCTGTCTGTAGTTTATGCCCAGCAGTTTTCCCAGGTAATATATGGTTGCGTGGCATTACGTCCTGTACTTTATTAATCTCCTTCATCATTTGAGATGGCTTGATTAGTATAGGATTCAATCTTCCCTGATTTAAGTCCATGAACAAATCAATTATTTTTTCTTGAATTGATTCAGCTTCGTCGATCCAATCCTTCAGTTGGAGAATGAGTAGCAAGAACTTAATTGCCTCCCGGTGTATTAGATATTGGACTTTGATTGATTCAGTGATATCATTCAATCTCATAGTTATATCATTAAAGTTTTCGTTGACTTTTTCTGCCGTTGTTTTCACTAAGTTGACTGTTGCGTTGATAACTGAAGTCTGATTCTCCATATAGCCTTTTAAGTTTTCTTGGTTCGTCTTTAAGGTCTTCATGTTAACCATTGATATAACTTTTGATGAAACATCAAACCATCCGTTAACGCATTCAAAGATAGTCTCACAATATCGCTTCTTTCTTTGATACGAAGGTTCCATTATAAGATTATTATTTTCTTCTATTGCGTCCAATTGTCGTCCGACTCTCGCTGTCGTTGATAGGCACTGTTGTTCAAATTCCATAAACTTGGGACATAATCCTTTAGCTTTTTCCAGTATTGCGGGAGCTTGCCGTGAGACCTCCAAATAGGCTTGTAAATTGAAGTAGAATAGGAAGTCCCAGCTTGATGATGTTACTTCCACTTTTCCAATCTTTTCCAGAAATATTGCTGATTCGTTTTCTAGCTCCCTTATATGTAATTTTGAGCTATTTTGATTGGAAATAATGACTCCTGTATATTGATGATGCACTGCGAGAACCAAAGACAGATCGCGAATTAGAAGCTAATATTAAAAGAAATCTTAGGCTTTAATTGAGGTTAGAACTACTTCATGCAGCTACCCCAATATAGCAAAATTTCAAACGGAATGTCACAAGCACGAATAATTCTGTTTAAGTTCAAAACCTGTGCCTCGGCCAACTAACACCAGGCGTTTTCTTAATGAAGTCATGCATGAGGAAGAATACCAATACGATCTAGTTGATAGGATTATTATTATTATTATTATTATTATTAGCTGAAGCTGCACCGCGACCTATTTTATCTATTGTGCTTCCTTCTGAGCCTATAGCTCTTTCATCAGCTCCAACTCCTTACGAACGTAAGGATCTTTGTTGGGTTGAGGTCTACTACAGTTGATAGGATAGAATGTTGGAATTGTGATGAGATAGGGCATAGATATTAAGATTGTATAAAAATCAGACGCGTATTTTGCTATGGTTGTGGCCGTCTTGATACTTACAAATCGACATGTCCTAAATGCAATCCCGTATCGGAAAACTTGCAACAGGATGTCCACCGAGCATAATCAGTGGATATCCACCTACAGTCTCGGATCTACTATCAAACAATGGAAAATACTCAACTTGTACCCCACAAATTCCTAAAAATAACACGGACTTATCTAAGAATCTCAGATTCAAACCGTTGCATGTAAAATTGAAAGAATATTATCAGCGTAGAGCTGAAATATTCTGTTTGAAAGTAAGTTCGCTTCCTAAAACTCGTTCTTCAGTTAGAATGAATGAGTTTTGGAGAAACAAGCGATCGCTAAAGAACATTACTGTTGTCTCTACCATCGGCAACTGTAATGATTCGCGCTCATATATAAATCTTATGTTGTTCGGTCAAAGCTATTTAGCATTATTGGATAGTGGTGCTAATAAAAGCGTGATCGGAGGACAATTGGCCGCACGATTGCTTGCAACAGACCTAAAGTTTAAAAAATTAAAAGGCAATGTTCGCACCGCAGATGGCCAGCGGCAAGACAGTGTTAGGTACTCTTCGTATTCCGTTAGAGTATGACTTGCTGCAGAAAGAGGTTGAATTTATGATTGTACCTTCAATCACAAAGAAATCATCTGTGGAATGGATTTTGGAAGTAGTAGTAGTCGTGCATAAAAAATGTTTATTTGGTATAATTATTGGTCCACTCGAAAATTAGTTGTTGGTGATTAGGCGGCCGCTCAAGTGAAGAGATATGCAAATAACCCACTAGAATAGAAAAACTCAAAACGCAGCGTGAAACCGCTCACTCAACAAGCGCTCAGCAGAAGCTTTTCAATAAGCGCAAGGTTCAAGCGAGGTCTTGTTGCGGTCAAACTGTCAAGGTTATTCAAGGAAAGAAGTCGTGTACTCAGCAAATCGACAGTGTATAAAACATAAAATAAAACACGAGATTGTAACTCCAAAGGTTACAGTTTATTTATATGTTTATGTATATTATTGTGAAAGTGCGGCAGGGAATAAAAGGTATTTTAGAACAATTGGTGAAAGAAAAATATTCGATCGAACCAATTCCAATCGTTATATGCCATTCCTGGGGATGCTTTAATAGTTAACAATACACTGGTTCATATTAAATCAAACGGATATGTAAAATATATATATACAGTATCTCACAGCTAATTAGGTCCAGGGTCTAGCAAAAAATTTAAAGTGCTATAGGTTTAAACAAAGAAACTGTTCGGTGCATAAAGCGTTTTTTATGCAAACATGAAACTTCAGATCTGGGCGGTGTTTAAACTATTTAATTTAGCAACTTTTTATATGACCGAAACAAAAGCGCGCGTCTGGCTTGCTTGAATCTCCAATTCAGACTCTTCGATAGTGATAACTATCGATATTTACCAAAATTACAACTAAGGGTTTACATAAGTGAATAAGATTTAACAGAGTTATGTTAAGTAGCGATAAATTAGCAAATTAACAGCTGAACATTCATTGTCAGTTGAATTTAAATTAGTTTGACCAAACAGAAACAAACGCAAAATGTTTAAATGCCGATTTGTTTCATGTTATATCGCGTTTGAAAAATAAACTTTTGTTTGTATTAAAATATTAGTTAATTAATTAAAATTAGTCAAAAACTGAAAAATCCAAAATACATGTCAAAGCTTATTTATAGACAGTCTTGGAAAAGTAACATATTAGGCGTATAAAAACTTAAATAAGGATGTTAATACTTAGTATGATATCCGTTCGATGCATAAAGCGTTTCTTATGCAAACATGAAACTTCAGATCTGGGCGGTGTTTAAACTATTTAATTTAGCAACTTTTTATATGACCGAAACAAAAGCGCGCGTCTGGCTTGCTTGAATCTCCAACTCGGACTCTTCGATAGTGAAAACTATCGATATTTACCAAAATTACAATGTAGTGTTTACATAAGTGAATAATATTTAACAGAGTTATGTAAAGTAGCGATAAATTGACAAATTAACAGTTGATCGTTCAATATCAGTTGTATTTAAATAAGTTTGACCAAACATCCCGGCCATCTTGAAACGATCTGCTTTCAACACATCAAGCCTCCATCGGTAAGATGGCCAATTTGTGTACTGGTCGGTAGGATGCCAGATGCTCGATGCGGCCGAGCTTCCATTGCTGAGGCGGAAGATTGTCGTCCTGGATTATGACCATGGTTCCAATAGCGAGATTTGCCGACGATGATGTTCATTTGGTTCCAGCACGAAGCTCGTGAATATAATCTGATGACCAACGACGCCAAAATTGCTGTTTAGCAGCGGTTATCACATCAAACCGCTCCAAATTGTTGAGATGAGTGTGTTCAAGAAGCTGATAGATGCTGATAGATCCTTGGGATCAGGCGACAATGGGCGAGGATTGAGGACAGATTCGATCTCTGTTGTGATCGTAGAGAGCTCATCAAATGTTAGGCGAATGTTCGATAGTGTCTTATGCAGCAACCCCTTTGCGCTCTTAACTGCTGCTTCCCAGAGTCCGCCAAAGTGGGGTGCCCTGGGCGGAATAAAATGAAACGACACGAAATCCGAAGCACAATTATATAAATAATATACACTCGCGAGCTTGAGTTGTAAATTCAGACTCCCTTGCTCTGACGAGCAAGACCTTATTTTATTGAAAAATCTTAAAACTAAATCGATATGTTTCTATATCTAACGCAGTCGCTTGTAAAATGTTATATTTATTAACTCTCTATTTTGTACATATCTTATTCCTAGGTAAACTACAATACCTATAATCACCACAGTCACTAAAATCAATGAGACGTGCCCACTTGCAGTAAAGAAATGCAAGTCACCCAAGTGAACTTTGTGGTCGTTGAGATATTGTATTTTTTCATGCAGTTTCTGAAGTTCCTTTGTAGTTGATTGTGCTGAGCATTCTGCATTTTTCCATGCCCAGTTTCCTTGGCGACTCTTGTTTCCTCGTTTTCCCAACGGCACTTGTTCAGGTCGGCGTCAGACATTAAATTAAATGTGTTTAACACCGTATTGTAGATCATATAATTCGCAGCTACCGCTGGAATCATTTTTTTGATTATTGCCGATGAACGGTATCGGAATAATCTCAAAATGGCCTACTCCTGATTCAGGCCTAGTCCTGTCCTGTACTTTATTAATCTCCTTCATCATTTGAGATGGCTTGATTAGCATAGGATTCAATCTTCCCTGATTTAAATCCACGAACAAATCAATTATTTTTTCTTGAATTAATTCCGCTTCGTCGGTCCAATCCTTCAGTTGGAGAATGAGTAGCAAGAACTTAATTGCCTCCCGGTGTATTAGATATTGGACTTTGATTGATTCAGTGATATCATTCAATCTCATAGTTATATCATTAAAGTTTTCGTTGACTTTTTCTGCCGTTGTTTTCACTAAGTTGACTGTTGCGTTGATAACTGAAGTCTGATTCTCCATATAGCCTTTTAAGTTTTCTTGGTTCGTCTTTAAGGTCTTCATGTTAACCATTGATATAACTTTTGATGAAACATCAAACCATCCGTTAGGGCATACAAAGATAGTCTCACAATATCGCTTCTTTCTTTGATACGAAGGTTCCATTATAAGATTATTATTTTCTTCTATTGCGTCCAATTGTCGTCCGACTCTCGCTGTCGTTGATAGGCACTGTTGTTCAAATTCCATAAACTTGGGACATAATCCTTTAGCTTTTTCCAGTATTGCGGGAGCTTGCCGTGAGACCTCCAAATAGGCTTGTAAATTGAAGTAGAATAGGAAGTCCCAGCTTGATGATGTTACTTCCACTTTTCCAATCTTTTCCAGAAATATTGCTGATTCGTTTTCTAGCTCCCTTATATGTAATTTTGAGCTATTTTGATTGGAAATAATGACTCCTGTGTATTGATGATGCACTGCGAGAACCAATGACATATCGCGAATTAGAGGCTAATATTAAAAGAAATCTTAGGCTTTAATTGAGGTTAGAACTACTTCATGCAGCTACACCCAATATAGCAAACACTTCAAAAGGAATGTCACAAGCACGAATAATTCTGTTTAAGTATGTCTTCAAAACCTGTGTCTCGGCCAACTAACACCAGGCGTTTTCTTAATGAAGTCATGCATGAGGAAGAATACCAATACGATCAGTTGATAGGATTATTATTATTATTATTATTGGGGGTGAAGCTGCACCGCGACCTATTTTATCTATTGAGCTTCCTTCTGAGCCTATAGCTTTCATCAGCCCCAACTCCTTTACGAACGTAAGGATCTTTGTTGGGTTGAGGTCTACTACAGTTGGTAGGATAGAATTTGGAATTG
Source organism: Drosophila paucipuncta (assembly GCA_035043875.1). NCBI lineage: Eukaryota > Metazoa > Arthropoda > Insecta > Diptera > Drosophilidae > Drosophila > Drosophila paucipuncta. The sequence continues at coordinate 191,258 of JAWNMP010000005.1, read as the reverse complement.
TGATGAGATAGGGCATAGATATAAAATTGTATAAAATCAGACGCGTATTTTTCTATGGTTGTGGCCGTCTTGATACTTACAAATCGACATGTCCTAAATGCAATCCCGTATCGGAAAACTTGCAACAGGATGTCCACCGAGCATAATCAGTGGATATCCACCTACAGTCTCGGATCTACTATCAAACAATGGAAAATACTCAACTTGTACCCCACAAATTCCTAAAAATAACACGGACTTATCTAAGAATCTCAGATTCAAACCGTTGCATGTAAAATTGAAAGAATATTATCAGCGTAGAGCTGAAATATTCTGTTTGAAAGTAAGTTCGCTTCCTAAAACTCGTTCTTCAGTTAGAATGAATGAGTTTTGGAGAAACAAGCGATCGCTAAAGAACATTACTGTTGTCTCTACCATCGGCAACTGTAATGATTCGCGCTCATATATAAATCTTATGTTGTTCGGTCAAAGCTATTTAGCATTATTGGATAGTGGTGCTAATAAAAGCGTGATCGGAGGACAATTGGCCGCACGATTGCTTGCAAAATACCTAAAGTTTAAGTCTTATTCCGTTAGATTATGACTTGCTACAGATATAAGTTGAATTTATGATTGTATCTTCAATCACATAAGAAATCATCTGTGGAATGGATTTTTGGAAGTAGTAGTAGTCGCGCATAAGAATATTTATTTAGTACAATTATTGGTCCACTCTAAAATTAGTTGTTGGTGGTTAGGCGGCCGCTCAAGCGAAGAGATATGCAGATAACCGACTAGAATAGAACCACTCAAAACGCAGCATGAAACCGCTCACTCAAGAAGGGCTCAGCAGAAGCTTTTCAATAAGCGCACGGTTCAATCGAGGTCTTGTTGCGGTCAAACTGTCAACGTTATTGAAGGAAAGAAGTCGTGTACTCAGCAAATCGACAGTGTATAAAGCATAAAATAAAACACGTGATTGTAACTCCAAAGGTTACAGTTTATTTTATATATTTATATATATTATTGTGAAAGTGCGGTAGAGAATAAAAGGTATGTTAGAGCAATTGGTGAAAGAAAAATATTCGATCGAACCAATCTCCAATCGTTATAGGCCATTCCTGGGGATGCTTTAATAGTTAACAATACACTGGCTGATATTAAATCAAACGGATATGTAAATTAAATATATACAGTGTCCCACAGCTAATTAGGTCCAGTGTCAAGCTAAAAAATTTAAAGTGCTATAAGGCTTAAACAAAGAAACAAACGCAAAATGTTTAAATGCCGATTTGTTTCACGTTATATCGCGTTTGAAAAATAAACTTTGTTTTTATTAAAATATTAGTTAATTAATTAAAATTAGTCAAAAACTGAAAACATATCCAAAATACATGTCAAAGCTTATTTTGACAGTCTTGGAAAAGTAACATATTAGGCGTATAAAAACTTAAATAAGGATGTTAATACTTAGTATGATATCTGTTCGATGCATAAAGCGTTTTTTATGCAAACATCCTTTCCAGGGGCCAAGCTTCCATTGCTGAGGCGGAAGATTGTCGTCATGACCATGGTTCCAATAGCGAGATTTGACGACGATGATGTCCATTTGGTTCGAGCACGAAGCTCGTGAATATAATCTGATGACCAACGACGCCAAAATTGCTGTTTAGCAGCGGTTATCACGTCAAACCGCTCCAAATTGTTGAGATGAGGCGTTGCTATCGTGTGTTCAAGAAGCTGATTGATGATTGCTGATAGATCGTTGGGATCAGGCGACATAGGTGACAATGGGCGAGAATTGAGGACAGCTCGATCTCTGTTGTGATCGTAAAGAGCTCCTCAAATGTTAGGCGAGTGTTCGATAGCGTCTTGTGCAGCAACCCCTTTGCGCTCTTACTGCTGCTTCCCAGAGTCCGCCAAAGTGGGGTGCCCTAGGCGGAATAAAATGAAACGACACGAAATCCGAAGCACTATTGTATAAATAACATACACTCGCGAGTTTGAGTTGTAAATTCAGACTCCCCTTGCTCTGACGAGCAAGACCTTATTTTATTGAAAATCTTCAAACTAAATCGATATGTTTTCTTATCTAACGCAGTCGCTTGTAAAATGTTATATTGATTAACTCTCTATTTTGTACATATCTTATTCTTAGGTAAACTACAAGACCTATAATCACCACAGTCACTAAAATCAATGAGACGTGTCCACTTGCAGTAAAGAAATGCAAGTCACCCAAGTGAACTTTGTGGTCGTTGAGATATTGTATTTTTTCATGCAGTTTCTGAAGTTCCTTTGTATTGTTGATTGTATGCGAACATTCTGCATTTTTCCATGCCCAGTTTCCTTGGCAGACTCTTGTTTCCTGTTTTCCCAACGGCACTTGTTCAGGTCGGCGTCAGACATTAAATGAAATGTGTTTAACGCCGTATTGTAGATCATATAATTCTCTGCTACCGTTGGAATCATTTTTTGATTATTGCCGATGAACGGTATCGGAATAATCTCAAAAATGGCCGACTCCTGATTCAGGTACAATGGAATTTTAGCCTTAATCCTGTCCTGTACTTTATTAATCTCCTTCATCATTTGAGATGGCTTGATTAGTATAGGATTCAATCTTCCCTGATTTAAGTCCATGAACAAATCAATTATTTTTTCTTGAATTGATTCAGCTTCGTCGATCCAATCCTTCAGTTGGAGAATGAGTAGCAAGAACTTAATTGCCTCCCGGTGTATTAGATATTGGACTTTGATTGATTCAGTGATATCATTCAATCTCATAGTTATATCATTAAAGTTTTCGTTGACTTTTTCTGCCGTTGTTTTCACTAAGTTGACTGTTGCGTTGATAACTGAAGTCTGATTCTCCATATAGCCTTTTAAGTTTTCTTGGTTCGTCTTTAAGGTCTTCATGTTAACCATTGATATAACTTTTGATGAAACATCAAACCATCCGTTAGGGCATACAAAGATAGTCTCACAATATCGCTTCTTTCTTTGATACGAAGGTTCCATTATAAGATTATTATTTTCTTCTATTGCGTCCAATTGTCGTCCGACTCTCGCTGTCGTTGATAGGCACTGTTGTTCAAATTCCATAAACTTGGGACATAATCCTTTAGCTTTTTCCAGTACTGCGGGAGCTTGCCGTGAGACCTCCAAATAGGCTTGTAAATTGAAGTAGAATAGGAAGTCCCAGCTTGATGATGTTACTTCCACTTTTCCAATCTTTTCCAGAAATATTGCTGATTCGTTTTCTAGCTCCCTTATATGTAATTTTGAGCTATTTTGATTGGAAATAATGACTCCTGTGTATTGATGATGCACTGCGAGAACCAATGACATATCGCGAATTAGAGGCTAATATTAAAAGAAATCTTAGGCTTTAATTGAGGTTAGAACTACTTCATGCAGCTACACCCAATATAGCAAACACTTCAAACGGAATGTCACAAGCACGAATAATTCTGTTTAAGTATGTCTTCAAAACCTGTGTCTCGGACAACTAACACCAGGCGTTTTCTTAATGAAGTCATGCATGAGGAAGAATACCAATACGATCAGTTGATAGGATTATTATTATTATTATTATTGGGGGTGAAGGTGCACCGCGACCTATTTGATTTATTGTGCTTCCTTCTGAGCCTATAGCTCTTCCATCAGCCCCAACTCCCTTACGAACGTAAGGATCTTTGTTGGGTTGAGGTCTGCTACAGTTGATAGGATGGAATGTTGGAATTGTGATGAGTTAGGGCATAGATATTAAGATTGTATAAAATCAGACGCGTATTTTGCTATGGTTGTGGCTGTCTTGATACTTACAAATCGACATGTCCTAAATGCAATCCCGTATCGGAAAACTTGCAACAGGATGTCCACCGAGCATAATCAGTGGATATCCACCTACAGTCTCGGATCTACTATCAAACAATGGAAAATACTCAACTTGTACCCCACAAATTCCTAAAAATAACACGGACTTATCTAAGAATCTCAGATTCAAACCGTTGCATGTAAAATTGAAAGAATATTATCAGCGTAGAGCTGAAATATTCTGTTTGAAAGTAAGTTCGCTTCCTAAAACTCGTTCTTCAGTTAGAATGAATGAGTTTTGGAGAAACAAGCGATCGCTAAAGAACATTACTGTTGTCTCTACCATCGGCAACTGTAATGATTCGCGCTCATATATAAATCTTATGTTGTTCGGTCAAAGCTATTTAGCATTATTGGATAGTGGTGCTAATAAAAGCGTGATCGGAGGACAATTGGCCGCACGATTGCTTGCAACAGACCTAAAGTTTAAAAAATTAAAAGGCAATGTTCGCACCGCAGATGGCCAGCGTCAATAAGTGTTAGGTACTCTTCGTATTCCGTTAGAGTATGACTTGCTACAGATATAAGTTGAATTTATGATTGTACCTTCAATCACACAAGAAATCATCTGTGGAATGGATTTTTGAAGTAGTAGTAGTCGTTCATAAGAATATTTATTTGGTACAATTATTGGTCCACTCTAAAATTAGTTGTTGGTGGTTAGGCGGCCGCTCAAGCGAAGAGATATGCAGATAACCGACTAGAATATAACCACTCAAAACGCAGCATGAAATCGCTCACTCAAGAAGGGCTCAGCAGAAGCTTTTCAATAAGCGCACGGTTCAAGCGAGGTCTTGTTGCGGTCAAACTGTCAACGTTATTGAAGGAAAGAAGTCGTGTACTCAGCAAATCGACAGTGTATAAAGCATAAAATAAAACACGTGATTGTAACTCCAAAGGTTACAGTTTATTTTATATGTTTATATATATTATTGTGAAAGTGCGGCAGTGAATAAAAGGCATGTTAGAACAATTGGTGCAAGAAAAATATTCGATCGAACCAATTCCAATCGTTATAGGCCATTTCTGGGGATCCTTTAATAGTTATCAATACACTGGCTGATATTAAATCAAACGGATATGTAAATTATGTATATACAGTGTGTCACAGCTAATTAGATCCAGTGTCTAGCAAAAAATTTAAAGTGCTATAAGGTTTAAACAAAGAAACAAACGCAAAATGTTAAAATGCCGATTTGTTTCATGTTATATCACGTTTGAAAAATAAACTTTAGTTATTAAAATATTAATATATAAAATATTAGTTAATTAATTCAAATTAGTCAAAAACTGAAAACATATCCAAAATACATGTCAAAGCTTATTTTAGACAGTCTTGGAAAAGTAACATATTAGGCGTATAAAAACTTAAATAAGGATGTTAATACTTAGTATGATATCTGTTCGATGCATAAAGCGTTTTTTATGCAAACATCCTTTCCAGGGGCCAAGCTTCCATTGCTGAGGCGGAAGATTGTCGTCCTGGATTATGACCATGGTTCCAATAGCGAGATTTGCCGACGATGATGTCCATTTGGTTCGAGCACGAAGCTCGTGAATATAATCTGATGACTCAACGACGCCAAAATTGCTGTTTAGCAGCGGTTATCACGTCAAACCGCTCCAAATTGTTGAGATGAGGCGTTGCTATCGTGTGTTCAAGAAGCTGATAGAGTGATTGCTGATAGATCCTTGGGATCGGGCGACATGGGTGACAATGGGCGAGGATTGAGGACAGCTTCGATCTCTGTTGTGATCGTACAGAGCTCCTCAAATGTTAGGCGAATGTTCGATAGTGTCTTATGCAGCAACCCCTTTGCGCTCTTAACTGCTGCTTCCCAGAGTCCGCCAAAGTGGGGTGTCCTGGGCGGAATAAAATGAAACGACACGAAATCCGAAGCACAATTGTATAAATAATATACACTCGCGAGCTTGAGTTGTAAATTCAGATTCCCTTGCTCTGACGAGCAAGACCTTATTTTATTGAAAAATCTTAAAACTAAATCGATATGCTTTCTATCTAACGCAGTCGCTTGTAAAATGTTATATTGATTAACTCTCTATTTTGTACATATCTTATTCTTAGGTAAACTACAAGACCTATAATCACCACAGTCACTAAAATCAATGACACGTGTCCACTTGCAGTAAAGAAATGCAAGTCACCCAAGTGAACTTTGTGGTCGTTGAGATATTGTTTTTTTTCATGCAGTTTCTGAAGTTCCTTTGTATTGTTGATTGTAAGCGAGCATTCTGCATTTTTCCATGCCCAGTTTCCTTGGCAGACTCTTGTTTCCTCGTTTTCCCAACGGCACTTGTTCAGGTCGGCGTCAGACATTAAATGAAATGTGTTTAACGCCGTATTGTAGATCATATAATTCGCTGCTACCGCTGGAATCATTTTTTTGATTATTGCCGATGAACGGTATCGGAATAATCTCAAAAATGGCCGACTCCTGATTCAGGTACAATGGAATTTTAGCCTTAGTCCTGTCCTGTACTTTATTAATCTCCTTCATCATTTGAGATGGCTTGATTAACATAGGATTCAATCTTCCCTGATTTAAATCCATGAACAAATCAATTATTTTTTCTTGAATTGATTCCGCTTCGTCGGTCCAATCCTTCAGTTGGAGAATGAGTAGCAAGAACTTAATTGCCTCCCGGTGTATTAGATATTGGACTTTGATTGATTCAGTGATATCATTCAATCTCATAGTTATATCATTAAAGTTTTCGTTGACTTTTTCTGCCGTTGTTTTCACTAAGTTGACTGTTGCGTTGATAACTGAAGTCTGATTCTCCATATAGCCTTTTAAGTTTTCTTGGTTCGTCTTTAAGGTCTTCATGTTAACCATTGATATAACTTTTGATGAAACATCAAACCATCCGTTAGGGCATACAAAGATAGTCTCACAATATCGCTTCTTTCTTTGATACGAAGGTTCCATTATAAGATTATTATTTTCTTCTATTGCGTCCAATTGTCGTCCGACTCTCGCTGTCGTTGATAGGCACTGTTGTTCAAATTCCATAAACTTGGGACATAATCCTTTAGCTTTTTCCAGTACTGCGGGAGCTTGCCGTGAGACCTCCAAATAGGCTTGTAAATTGAAGTAGAATAGGAAGTCCCAGCTTGATGATGTTACTTCCACTTTTCCAATCTTTTCCAGAAATATTGCTGATTCGTTTTCTAGCTCCCTTATATGTAATTTTGAGCTATTTTGATTGGAAATAATGACTCCTGTGTATTGATGATGCACTGCGAGAACCAATGACATATCGCGAATTAGAGGCTAATATTAAAAGAAATCTTAGGCTTTAATTGAGGTTAGAACTACTTCATGCAGCTACACCCAATATAGCAAACACTTCAAACGGAATGTCACAAGCACGAATAATTCTGTTTAAGTATGTCTTCAAAACCTGTGTCTCGGACAACTAACACCAGGCGTTTTCTTAATGAAGTCATGCATGAGGAAGAATACCAATACGATCAGTTGATAGGATTATTATTATTATTATTATTGGGGGTGAAGGTGCACCGCGACCTTTGATTTATTTATTGTTTGTTTATTATATTATTTGATTTATTGTGCTTCCTTCTGAGCCTATAGCTCTTTCATCAGCTCCCAACTCCCTTACGAACGTAAGGATCTTTGTTGGGTTGAGGTCTGCTACAGTTGATAGGATAGAATGTTGGAATTGTGATGAGTTAGGGCATAGATATTAAGATTGTATAAAATCAGACGCGTATTTTGCTATGGTTGTAGCCGTCTTGATACTTACAAATCGACATGTCCTAAATGCAACCCTGTATCGGAAAACTTGCAACAGGATGTCCACCGAGCATAATCAGTGGATATCCACCTACAGTCTCGGATCTACTATCAAACAATGGAAAATACTCAACTTGTACCCCACAAATTCCTAAAAATAACACGGACTTATCTAAGAATCTCAGATTCAAACCGTTGCATGTAAAATTGAAAGAATATTATCAGCGTAGAGCTGAAATATTCTGTTTGAAAGTAAGTTCGCTTCCTAAAACTCGTTCTTCAGTTAGAATGAATGAGTTTTGGAGAAACAAGCGATCGCTAAAGAACATTACTGTTGTCTCTACCATCGGCAACTGTAATGATTCGCGCTCATATATAAATCTTATGTTGTTCGGTCAAAGCTATTTAGCATTATTGGATAGTGGTGCTAATAAAAGCGTGATCGGAGGACAATTGGCCACACGATTGCTTGCAAAAGACCTAAAGTTTAAGAAATTGAAAGGCAATTTTCGCATTGTAGATGGCTAACGTCAATAAGTGTTAGGTACTCTTCTTATTCCGTTAGATTATGACTTGCAACAGATATAGTTGAATTATGATTGTACCTTCAATCACATAAGAAATCATTGATGGAATGGATTTTTGAAGTAGTAGTAGTCGTTCATAAGAATATTTATTTGGTACAATTATTGGTCCACTCTAAAATTAGTTGTTGGTGATTAGGCGGCGGATTAGGGAAGAGATATGCAGATAACCGACTAGAATAGAACCACTCAAAACGCAGCACGAAATCGCTCACTCAGAAGCGCTCAGCAAGAAGATTTTCAATAAACGCACGGTTCAAGCGAGGTCTTGTTGCGGTCAAACTGTCAAGGTAATTAAAGGAAAAAAGTCGTGTACTTAGCAAATCAACAGTGTATAAAACATAAAATAAAACACGTGATTGTAACTCCAAAGGTTACAGTGTATTTTATATATATATATATATTATTGTGAAAGTGTGGCAGTGAATAAAAAGGTATGTTAGAACAATTGGTGAAAGGCCATTCTGGGATGCTTTAATATTTAACAATACTCTGGCTCATATTAAATCAAACGGATATGTAAATTATATATGTACAATGCCTCACAGCTAATTAGGTCCAGTGTCTAGAAAAATTTAAAGTGCTATAAGGTTTAAACAAAAAAAACAAACGCAAAATGTTTAAATGCCAATTTATTTCATGTTATATCACGTTTGAAAAATAAACTTTAGTTTTTATTAAAATATTGATTAATTAATTAAAATTAGTCAAAAACTGAAAATCCAAAATACATGTCAAAGCTTATTTTGACAGTCTTGGAAAAGTAACATATTAGGCGTATAAAAACTTAAATAAGGATGTTAATACTTAGTATGATATCTGTTCGATGCATAAAGCGTTTTTTATGCAAACATGAAACTTCAGATCTGGGCGGTGTTTAAACTATTTAATTTAGCAACTTTTTATATGACCGAAACGAAAGCGGCGTCTGGCTTGCTTGAATCTCCAACTCGGACTCTTCGATAGTGAAAACTATCGATATTTACTAAAATTACAATGTAGTGTTTACATAAGTGAATAAGATTTAACAGAGTTATGTAAAGTAGCGATAAATTGACAAATTAACAGCTGATCGTTCATTATCAGTTGTATTTAAATTAGTTTGACCAAACATCCCGGCCATCTTGAAAGGATCTGCTTTCAACACATCAAGCCTCCATCGGTAAGATGGCCAATTTGTGTACTGGTCGGCAGCAGATGCCATTGGCTGTACGAAGATGAACAACTCGAACATGACCATCCTTTCCAGGCACAAGTGATTCGATGCGGCCGAGCTTCCATTGCTGAGGCGGAAGATTGTCGTCCTGGATTATGACCATGGTTCCAATAGCGAGATTTGCCGACGATGATGTCCATTTGGTTCGAGCACGAAGCTCGTGAATATAATCTGATGGCCAACGACGCCAAAATTGCTGTTTAGCAGCGGTTATTACATCAAACCGCTCCAAATTGTTGAGATGAGTGTGTTCAAGAAGCTGATAGATGATTGCTGATAGATCCTTGGGATCAGGCGACATAGGTGACAATGGGCGAGGATTGAGGACTGCTTCGATCTCTGTTGTGATCGTAAAGAGCTCCTCAAATATTAGGCGAATGTTCGATAGTGTCTTTTGGAGCAACCCTTTGCGATCTTAACTGCTGCTTCCCAGAGTCCGCCAAAGTGGGGTGCCCTGGGCGGAATAAAACGAAACGACACGAAATCCGAAGCACAATTGTATAAATAATATACACTCGCGAGCTTGAGTTGTAAATTAGACTCCCTTGCTCTGACGAGCAAGACCTTATTTTATTGAAAAATCTTAAAACTAAATCGATATGTTTCCTTATCTAACGCAGCCGCTTGTAAAATGTTATATTGATTAACTCTCTATTTTGTACATATCTTATTCTTAGGTAAACTACAAGACCTATAATCACCACAGTCACTAAAATCAATGAGACGTGTCCACTTGCAGTAAAGAAATGCAAGTCACCCAAGTGAACTTTGTGGTCGTTGAGATATTGTATTTTTCATGCAGTTTCTGAAGTGCCATTGACTCTGTTTCCTCGTTTTCCTACGGCACTTGTTCAGGTCGGCGTCAGACATTAAATGAAATGTGTTTAACGCCGTATTGTAGATCATATAATTCGCTGCTACCGCTGGAATCATTTTTTGATTATTGCCGATGAACGGTATCGGAATAATCTTAAAAATGGCCGACTCCTGATTCAGGTACAATGGAATTTTAGCCTGAATTATGATCATCTCATCCTTGTATATTCCGTGCGCCGCCAGAAGTTTGTAAGCTGTCTGTAGTTTATGCCCAGCAGTTTTCCCAGGTAATATATGGTTGCGTGGCATTACGTCCTGTACTTTATTAATCTCCTTCATCATTTGAGATGGCTTGATTAGTATAGGATTCAATCTTCCCTGATTTAAATCCATGAACAAATCAATTATTTTTTCTTGAATTGATTCCGCTTCGTCGATCCAATCCTTCAGTTGGAGAATGAGTAGCAAGAACTTAATTGTCTCCCGGTGTATTAGATATTGGACTTTGATTGATTCAGTGATATCATTCAATCTCATAGTTATATCATTAAAGTTTTCGTTGACTTTTTCTGCCGTTGTTTTCACTAAGTTGACTGTTGCGTTGATAACTGAAGTCTGATTCTCCATATAGCCTTTTAAGTTTTCTTGGTTCGTCTTTAAGGTCTTCATGTTAACCATTGATATAACTTTTGATGAAACATCAAACCATCCGTTAGGGCATACAAAGATAGTCTCACAATATCGCTTCTTTCTTTGATACGAAGGTTCCATTATAAGATTATTATTTTCTTCTATTGCGTCCAATTGTCGTCCGACTCTCGCTGTCATTGATAGGCACTGTTGTTCAAATTCCATAAACTTGAGACATAATCCTTTAGCTTTTTCCAGTATTGCGGGAGCTTGCCGTGAGACCTCCAAATAGGCTTGTAAATTGAAGTAGAATAGGAAGTCCCAGCTTGATGATGTTACTTCCACTTTTCCAATCTTTTCCAGAAATATTGCTGATTCGTTTTCTAGCTCCCTTATATGTAATTTTGAGCTATTTTGATTGGAAATAATGACTCCTGTGTATTGATGATGCACTGCGAGAACCAAAGACAGATCGCGAATTAAAAGAAATCTTAGGCTTTAATTGAGGTTAGAACTATTTCATGCAGCTACACCCAACATAGCAACATTTCAAACGGAATGTCACAAGCACGAATAATTCTGTTTAAGTATGTCTTCAAAACCTGTGTCTCGGCCAACTAACACCAGGCGTTTTCTTAATGGAGTCATGCATGAGGAAGAATACCAATACGATCAGTTGATAGGATTATTATTATTATTATTATTATTATTGGGGTGAAGCTGCACCGCGACCTATTTTATCTATTGTGCTTCCTTCTGAGCCTATTGTGCTTCCTTCTAGCTCTTTCATCAGCTCCCAGCTCCCTTACGAACGTAAGGATCTTTGTTGGGTTGAGGTCTACTACAGTTGATAGGATAGAATTTTGGAATTGTGATGAGATAGGGCATAGATATTAAGATTGTATAAAAATCAGACGCGTATTTTGCTATGGTTGTGGACGTCTTGATACTTACAAATCGACATGTCCTAAATGCAATCCCGTATCGGAAAACTTGCAACAGGATGTCCACCGAGCATAATCAGTGGATATCCACCTACAGTCTCGGATCTACTATCAAACAATGGAAAATACTCAACTTGTACCCCACAAATTCCTAAAAATAACACGGACTTAAAACCGTTGCATGTCAAATTGAAAGAATATTACCAGCGAAGAGCGGAAATATTCTGTTTGAAAATAAATTCGTGAAAAAAGCGATCGCTACTTTACAGTTGTCTCTACCATCCGCAACTTTATGACTCGCGTCCATATATAAATCTTATATTATTTGGTGTAAGCTATTTAGCATTATTGGATAGTGGTGCTAATAAAAGCGTGATCAGAGGACAATTGGCCACACGATTGCTTGCAAAATACCTAAAGTTTAAGAAATGGAAAGGCAATTTTCGCACTGTAGTTGGCTAACGTCAAGAAGTCTTAGGTACTCTTCTTATTCCGTTAGATTATGACTTGAAACAGATATAGTTGAATTTATGATTGTACCTTCAATCACACAAGAAATCATCTGTGGAATGGATTTTTGGAAGTAGTAGTAGTCGTGCATAAGAATGTTTATTTGATACAATTATTGGTCCACTCGAAAATTGTTGTTGGTGATTAGGCGGCCGCTCAAGCGAAGAGATATGCAGATAACCGACTAGAATAGAACCACTCAAAACGCAGCGCGAAATCGCGCACTCAAGAAGCGCTCAGCAGAAGCTTTTCAATAGGCGCACGGTTCAAGCGAGGTCTTGTTGCGGTCAAACTGTCAAGGTTATTGAAGGAAAGAAGTCGTGTACTTAGCAAATCAACAGTGTATAAAACATAAAATAAAACACGTGATTGTAACTCCAAAGGTTACAGTGTATTTTATATATTTATATATATTATTGTGAAAGTGCGGTAGAGAATAAAAGGTATGTTAGAGCAATTGGTGAAAGAAAAATATTCGATCGAACCAATTCCAGTCGTTATAGGCCATTCCTGGGGATCCTTTAATAGTTATCAATACACTGGCTGATATTAAATCAAACGGATATGTAAATTATGTATATACAGTGTGTCACAGCTAATTAGGTCCTGTGTCTAGCAAAAAATTTAAAGTGCTATAAGGTTTAAACAAAGAAACAAACGCAAAATGTTAAAGTGCCGATTTGTTTCATGTTATATCGCGTTTGAAAATTAAACTTTTGTTTTTATTAAAATATTAGTTAATTAATTAAAATTAGTCAAAAACTGAAAACATATCCAAAATACATGTCAAAGCTTATTTGAGACAGTCTTGGAAAAGTAACATATTAGGCGTATAAAAACTTAAATAAGGATGTTAATACTTAGTATGATATCTGTTCGATGCATAAAGCGTTTTTTATGCAAACATGAAACTTCAGATCTGGGCGGTGTTTAAACTATTTAATTTAGCAACTTTTTATATGACCGAAACGAAAGCGCGCGTCTGGCTTGCTTGAATCTCCAACTCGGACTCTTCGATAGTGAAAACTGTCGATATTTACCAAAATTACAATTTAGTGTTTAAATAAGTGAATAAGATTTAACAGAGTTATGTAAAGTAGCGATAAATTGACAAATTAACAGCTGATCATTCATTATCAGTTGTATTTAAATTAGTTTGACCAAACATCCCGGCCACCTTGAAAGGATCTGCTTTCAACACATCAAGCCTCCATCGGTAAGATAGCCAATTTGTGTACTGGTCGGCAGCAGATGCCATTGGCTGTACGAAGATGAACAACTCGAACATGACCATCCTTTCCAGGCACAAGTGATTCGATGCGGCCGAGCTTCCATTGCTGAGGCGGAAGATTGTCGTCCTGGATTATGACCATGGTTCCAATAGCGAGATTTGCCGACGATGATGTCCATTTGGTTCGAGCACGAAGCTCGTGAATATAATCTGATGGCCAACGACGCCAAAATTGCTGTTTAGCAGCGGTTATCACATCAAACCGCTCCAAATTGTTGAGATGAGTGTGTTCAAGAAGCTGATAGATGATTGCTGATAGATCGTTGGGATCAGGCGACATAGGTGAGAATGGGCGAGAATTGAGGACAGCTTCGATCTCTGTTGTGATCGTACAGAGCTCCTCAAATGTTAGGCGAGTGTTCGATAGCGTCTTGTGCAGCAACCCCTTTGCGCTCTTAACTGCTGCTTCCCAGAGTCCGCCATAGTGGTGTCCCTGGGCGAATAAAATGAAACGACACGAAATCCGAAGCACAATTATATAAATAATATACACTCGCGAGCTTGAGTTGTAAATCTAGATTCCCTTGCTCTGACGAGCAAGACCTTATTTTATTGAAAAATCTTAAAAGTAAATCGATATGTTTCCTTATCTAACGCAGTCGGTTGTAAAATGTTATATTGATTAACTCTCTATTTTGTACATATCTTATTCTTAGGTAAACTACAAGACCTATAATCACCACAGTCACTAAAATCAATGAGACGTGTCCACTTGCAGTAAAGAAATGCAAGTCACCCAAGTGAACTTTGTGGTTGTTGAGATATTGTATTTTTTCATGCAGTTTCGAAGCATTGACTCTTTGTTTCCTCGTTTTCCCAACGGCACTTGTTCAGGTCGGCGTCAGACATTAAATGAAATGTGTTTAACGCCGTTTTGTAGATCATATAATTCGCTGCTACCGCTGGAATCATTTTTTGATTATTGCCGATGAACGGTATCGGAATAATCTCAAAAATGGCCGACTCCTGATTCAGGTACAATGGAATTTTAGCCTTAATTATGATCATCTCATCCTTGAATATTCCGTGCGCCGCCAGAAGCTTGTAAGCTGTCTGTAGTTTATGCCCAGAGTTTTCCCAGGTAATATATGGTTGCGTGGCATTACGTCCTGTACTTTATTAATCTCCTTCATCATTTGAGATGGCTCGATTAGCATAGGATTCAATCTTCCCTGATTTAAATCCATGAACAAACCAATTATTTTTTCTTGAATTGATTCCGCTTCGTCGGTCCAATCCTTCAGTTGGAGAATGAGTAGCAAGAACTTAATTGCCTCCCGGTGTATTAGATATTGGACTTTGATTGATTCAGTGATATCATTCAATCTCATAGTTATATCATTAAAGTTTTCGTTGACTTTTTCTGCCGTTGTTTTCACTAAGTTGACTGTTGCGTTGATAACTGAAGTCTGATTCTCCATATAGCCTTTTAAGTTTTCTTGGTTCGTCTTTAAGGTCTTCATGTTAATCATTGATATAACTTTTGATGAAACATCAAACCATCCGTTAACGCATTCAAAGATAGTCTCACAATATCGCTTCTTTCTTTGATACGAAGGTTCCATTATAAGATTATTATTTTCTTCTATTGCGTCCAATTGTCGTCCGACTCTCGCTGTCATTGATAGGCACTGTTGTTCAAATTCCATAAACTTGAGACATAATCCTTTAGCTTTTTCCAGTACTGCGGGAGCTTGCCGTGAGACCTCCAAATAGGCTTGTAAATTGAAGTAGAATAGGAAGTCCCAGCTTGATGATGTTACTTCCACTTTTCCAATCTTTTCCAGAAATATTGCTGATTCGTTTTCTAGCTCCCTTATATATAATTTTGAGCTATTTTGATTGGAAATAATGACTCCTGTGTATTGATGATGCACTGCGAGAACCAATGACATATCGCGAATTAGAGGCTAATATTAAAAGAAATCTTAGGCTTTAATTGAGGTTAGAACTACTTCATGCAGCTACACCCAATATAGCAAACACTTCAAACGGAATGTCACAAGCACGAATACTTCTGTTTAAGTATGTCTTCAAAACCTGTGTCTCGGACAACTAACACCAGGCGTTTTCTTAATGAAGTCATGCATGAGGAAGAATACCAATACGATCAGTTGATAGATTATTATTATTATTATTATTGGGGGTGAAGGTGCACCGCGACCTATTTGATTTATTGTGCTTCCTTCTGAGCCTATCGCTCTTTCATCAGCCCCAACTCCCTTACGAACGTAAGGTCTGTTACAGTTGATAGGATAGAATGTTGGAATTGTGATGAGTTAGGGCATAGATATTAAGATTGTATAAAAATCAGACGCGTATTTTGCTATGGGTGCGGTCGTCTTGATACATACAAACCGACATGTCCTAAGTGCAATCCCGTATCGGAAAACTTGCAACAGGATGTCCACCGAGCATAATCAGTGGATATCCACCTACAGTCTCGGATCTACTATCAAACAATGGAAAATACTCAACTTGTACCCCACAAATTCCTAAAAATAACACGGACTTATCTAAGAATCTCAGATTCAAACCGTTGCATGTAAAATTGAAAGAATATTATCAGCGTAGAGCTGAAATATTCTGTTTGAAAGTAAGTTCGCTTCCTAAAACTCGTTCTTCAGTTAGAATGAATGAGTTTTGGAGAAACAAGCGATCGCTAAAGAACATTACTGTTGTCTCTACCATCGGCAACTGTAATGATTCGCGCTCATATATAAATCTTATGTTGTTCGGTCAAAGCTATTTAGCATTATTGGATAGTGGTGCTAATAAAAGCGTGATCGGAGGACAATTGGCCGCACGATTGCTTGCAACAGACCTAAAGTTTAAAAAATTAAAAGGCAATGTTCGCACCGCAGATGGCCAGCGTCAAACAGTATTAGGTACTCTTCGTATTCCGATAGAGTATGACTTACTGCAGAAAGAGGTTGAATTTATGATTGTACCTTCAATCACACAAGAAATCATCTGTGGAATGGATTTTTGGAAGTAGTAGTAGTCGTGCATAAGAATGTTTATTTGATACAATTATTGGTCCACTCGAAAATTAGTTGTTGGTGATTAGGCGGCCGCTCAAGTGAAGAGATATGCAGATAACCGACTAGAATAGAACCACTCAAACGCAGCGTGAAACCGCGCACTCAAGAAGCGCTCAGCAGAAGCTTTTCAATAGGCGCACGGTTCAAGCGAGGTCTTGTTGCGCTCAAACTGTCAAGGTTATTGAAGGAAAGAAGTCGTGTACTCAGCAAATCGACAGTGTATAAAACATAAAATAAAACACGTGATTGTAACTCCAAAGGTTACAGTTTATTTTATATATTTATATATATTATTCTGAAAGTGCGGGCAGTGAATAAAAGGTATGTTAGAGCAATTGGTGAAAGAAAAATATTCGATCGAACCAATTCCAGTCGTTATAGGCCATTCCTGGGGATCCTTTAATAGTTAACAATACACTGGCTCATATTAAATCAAACGGATATGTAAATTATGTATATACAGTGTCTCACAGCTAATTCGGTCCAGTGTCTAGCAAAAAATTTAAAGTGCTATAAGGTTTAAACAAAGAAACAAACGCAAAATGTTAAAATGCCGATTTGTTTCATGTTATATCGCGTTTGAAAAATAAACTTTTGTTTTTATTAAAATATTAGTTAATTAATTAAAATTAGTCAAAAACTGAAAAATCCAAAATACATGTTAAAGCTTATTTTAGACAGTCTTGGAAAAGTAACATATTAGGCGTATAAAAACTTAAATAAGGATGTTAATACTTAGTATGATATTGTTCGATGCATAAAGCGTTTTTTATGCAAACATGAAACTTCAGATCTGGGCGATGTTTAAACTATTTAGTTTAAACTATTTAATTTAGAAACAAAAGCGCGCGTCTGGCTTGCTTGAATCTCCAACTCGGACTCTTCGATAGTGAAAACTATCGATATTTACTAAAATTACAATGTAGTGTTTAAATAAGTGAATAAGATTTAACAGAGTTATGTAAAGTAGCGATAAATTGACAAATGAACAGTTGATCTTTCAATATCAGTTGTATTTAAATTAGTTTGACCAAACATCCCGGCCATCTTGAAATGATCTGCTTTCAACACATCAAGCCTCCATCGGTAAGATAGCCAATTTGTGTACTGGTCGGCAGCAGATGCCATTGGCTGTACGAAGATGAACAACTCGAACATGACCATCCTTTCCAGGCACAAGTGATTCGATGCGGCCGAGCTTCCATTGCTGAGGCGGAAGATTGTCGTCCTGGATTATGACCATGGTTCCAATAGCGAGATTTGCCGACGATGATGTCCATTTGGTTCGAGCACGAAGCTCGTGAATATAATCTGATGACTAACGACGCCAAAATTGCTGTTTAGCAGCGGTTATCACATCAAACCGCTCCAAATTGTTGAGATGAGTGTGTTCAAGAAGCTTGATAGATGCTGATAGATCCTTGGGATCAGGCGACAATGGGCGAGGATTGAGGACAGATTCGATCTCTGTTGTGATCGTAGAGAGCTCATCAAATGTTAGGCGAATGTTCGATAGTGTCTTATGCAGCAACCCCTTTGCGCTCTTAACTGCTGCTTCCCAGAGTCCGCCAAAGTGGGGTGCCCTAGGCGGAATAAAATGAAACGACACGAAATCCGAAGCACAATTATATAAATAATATACACTCGCGAGCTTGAGTTGTAAATTCAGACTGGTCTTGCTCTAACGAGCAAGACCTTATTTTATTGAAAAATCTTCAAACTAAATCATATGTTTCCTTATCTAACGCAGTCGCTTGTAAAATGTTATATTGATTAACTCTCTATTTTGTACATATCTTATTCTTAGGCAAACTACAAGACCTATAATCACCACAGTCACTAAAATCAATGAGACGTGTCCACTTGCAGTAAAGAAATGCAAGTCACCCAAGTGAACTTTGTGGTCGTTGAGATATTGTAGTTTTTCATGCAATTTCTAAAGTTCCTTTGTATTGTTGATTGTAAGCGAGCATTCTGCATTTTTCCATGCCCAGTTTCCTTGGCAGACTCTGGTTTCCTCGTTTTCCCAACGGCACTTGTTCAGGTCGGCGTCAGACATTAAATGAAATGTGTTCAACGCCGTATTGTAGATAGAATAATTTTTTATTATTGCCGATGAACGGTATCGGAATAATCTTAAAAATGGCCGACTCCTGATTCAGGTACAATGGAATTTTAGCCTTAATTATGATCATCTCATCCTTGTATATTCCGTGCGCCGCCAGAAGTTTGTAAGCTGTCTGTAGTTTATGCCGTCCTGTCCTGTTCTTTATTAATCTCCTTCATCATTTGAGATGGCTTGATTAGCATAGGATTCGATCTTCCCTGATTTAAGTCCACGAACAAATCAATTATTTTTTCTTGAATTGATTCCGCTTCGTCGATCCAATCCTTCAGTTGGAGAATGAGTAGCAAGAACTTAATTGCCTCCCGGTGTATTAGATATTGGACTTTGATTGATTCAGTGATATCATTCAATCTCATAGTCATATCATTAAAGTTTTCGTTGACTTTTTCTGCCGTTGTTTTCACTAAGTTGACTGTTGCGTTGATAACTGAAGTCTGATTCTCCATATAGCCTTTTAAGTTTTCTTGGTTCGTCTTTAAGGTCTTCATGTTAACCATTGATATAACTTTTGATGAAACATCAAACCATCCGTTAGGGCATACAAAGATAGTCTCACAATATCGCTTCTTTCTTTGATACGAAGGTTCCATTATAAGATTATTATTTTCTTCTATTGCGGCCAATTGTCGTCTGGCTCTCGCTGTCATTGATAGGCACTGTTGTTCAAATTCCATAAAGTTGAGACATAATCCTTTAGCTTTTTCCAGTACTGCGGGAGCTTGCCGTGAGACCTCCAAATAGGCTTGTAAATTGAAGTAGAATAGGAAGTCCCAGCTTGATGATGTTACTTCCACTTTTCCAATCTTTTCCAGAAATATTGCTGATTCGTTTTCTAGCTCCCTTATATGTATTTTTGAGCTATTTTGATTGGAAACAACGACTCCAGTTGTCACGTGGAACATCATTAGTAGGCTTAAAATGGTTGCTGCAGTCATGTTACTCCGTGTGCTTCTGTGTAGCGTCTTTTGCTCTTCCTCTTGTGTTGGTAACGGACAAATTTTATTAATTGACCGTTTTATCTCGCCGTTACTTGTTTTAATTATGACAACTCTGGCTTTATTGTCTTCTCCTTTGGCGGTTTTTATGATTTTACCCATTGGCCATTTTCCGGGATGTGTATTTTCCTGTTTGATCAGTACCACTTGACCCTCCTTAAGGTTTTCTTTGTCGCTTTGCCATTTTGTTCTTTTTTGCAGCGACACCAAATATTCTTCTTTCCATTTTTTCCAAAATTCTGCAGTCATTCGCTGAATGTATCTCCATCTGTCTAGCGATCCTATCTGCCCATGCACGTCCATATTTTCTGGTGCGCTTATAAGTGGCCTACCCACTAGGAAATGTCCAGCGGTGAGTACATCGTCCGTCTCGCTCTCATTTCCCATTGAGATTAAAGGCCGTGAGTTCAGCACTGCCTCTATACGACATAGCAGCGTAGAGAACTCCTCATAGGTGCAGCTATTGTTTCCAAGTATACGCTTTAAATGATATTTCATGGATTTCACGCCAGCTTCCCACAATCCACCCATGTGGGGGCTCCCCGGGGGAATAAAATGCCAGGTTATGCCATCTTTTTGCAAAATTGGTGCTAATTTTGTATTGCTGAAAATAGCAGCTTCTAAATCAACATTTAGTTTCCTTGCTGCTCCAACGAAATTTGTTCCATTATCGGAGTACAGGTGTTTGCTTTTGCCCCGTCCCGCAAAAAATCGATGTAGAGTTTCCAGAAATTTATCCGTGGTCATGTCGCTGACCAGATCCAAATGGATTGCTTTTGTAGCCATACAAAAGCAGATGCAGACGTATCCCTTATAAGCTTTTTGCCCTCGTCCTTTTGAGCATCTAATTTGGAATGGTCCCGCATAGTCTATGCCCGTTGCATAAAATGGAAACTCTCCGATCACTCTATAAGTGGGCAGGTTTCCCATGATTTGACTCCTGTCTGTATCTAATGCATGTGACACATGCTTGGAAATATTTTCTTATCATGTTGTGACAACCAAATATCCAGTATTCCCGTTGTATGAAGTTTTTCATTAACTTGATTCCTCCGTGTAGGGTCATTTTGTGGGCCTTATCGATCAGTAGCCAAGCCAAATGGGATTTTCCTATGATGACGGGATGTTTTATTCCGAATGGTAAGGCGGAGTTTTGTAGTCGACCTCCAACTCTCAGAATTCCTTCATCGTCCAGAAACGGATAGAGTGGTAGTAGCTTGTTTTTAGCCTCCAATCGTTTTTTGTTCTGCAGTTGATGAATCTCTTTTCCAAAGTCTAGTTGCTGCTGAAGCTTTACAATTGTTGATTTTGCCAAAGGTAAATGTCTGTGGACGATGATTGCGTGATATTTGCCCGAAGCTTTGCTATAAATCGTAAAATATTAACGATTACGCTTTCCAATTTCGACAAACTCGAATATTTAGACAGCAATTTTGTCAGTGGATCGTTTTCATTCAACGTTGCTGCCACTATCAAGATCTCCTCTTCTTCTTGTACTGGCCACTCACTGGCTGGCTGAGTTAGCCATTGTGGCCCATGCCACCATGTCGAATGATGTTCCAGTTTTTTTGGTGTGATTCCTCTTGAAGCGACGTCTGCTGGATTCTCTCTGACTTCACGTAGTTCCATTTTAATGATGGTAAATGGCTCGTAATGTCATCCACCCTGGTTTTCACAAATTTGTCCTTACTGCGCTTATTTGTGATCCATGCAATTGTAATTTCGCTCCATGCGTTGATTTGACCTCGGCAGTTCATGGTGGATGAGATTCGAAACAATAGTTTTGCCAGAAGTTGAGCTGCACATAGCTCTAACTTGGGGATGGTTTTCTTGTTTTTTAATGGATTTACCTTGCTTCTTGAAGCAAGCAAGGTGACTTGGCTACCTATTTTTGCGTAAACTACGCCAGCATAAGCTTTCTCTGAGGCGTCACAAAATCCATGAAGCTAAATAGCTGTGAGACCATTGCTTCCAATCCACCGCGGAATCCGTATACTTGTTAAGGCTGGTAGTTCATTTGCAAAGTTGCGCCAAATGTCTGCCAATCCATTATCCAGTTCTGCGTCCCACTTGAAGGACATTTTCCATAGTTCCTGCATGAAACATTTTCTTTGTAATGTTACCGGAGTTAGCCCTCCTAATGGGTCAAATATCCTTGCTAGTTGAGAAAGCACCGAACGCTTTGAAAGATGACCCAAGTGTGGCACTTTTACGCTGAATGTAAAATCGTCTCTGGCTGGGTCCCAAAGCAATCCCAAAGTTTTTATTGTCTCGTTCTTTGTTATTGCGATTTTTTCCGACTTATTTGTGTTTGTTATGGATGCAATTATCTTCTTAGAGACCCATTTGCGTAGATGCATTCCTCCTTTGTTCAAGACAGCTCGTATTTTCTGTTGGATTGCAGTGCAGTCGTCTATCGTGTTGGCTCCAGTCATTAAATCATCCATGTAGAAATCCTTTTTTATAATGTACGTTAGCTTTTCATCATCTTTGCAGTACAAGTCCGCCAGATGATGCAATGAACGCATTGCTAGATATAGTGCGGATATAGATATAGTCGTCAATTTAAACTGTTTGACCCCTTCTGATTTTTTCTCCAAACTATATATTGATACTCCTGATCAATTGGGGTTTTTTTGATTTGACGATACATTTTTTCCACATCTGCTGCCATCACATATCGCCACATGCGCCAGCTGGATAGAATGTCAAAAATGTCTCTTTGAATTTTGGGATCGATTGACATTGCGTCGTTCAGGCTACGACCACATGTGGCTTTTGCTGATGCATCAAAAACAACCCTTAATTTTGTGGTTAGGCTGTCTTGCTTTATCACCGCCTGGTGCGGCAGATAGTATTTGCCTTTGCCTGTTGTGTTTACTGGCACCATATGTCCGAGCTGCAGGTACTCTTTCATGAAGTTGTTGTATTCCTGGTAGAGCATTGGGTTCTTTTTAAATTTTTTCTCCATTTGCAGTAGTCTTGCTACTGCTTGCTTACGAGATTCTCCCAATTCAATGGTGCTATGAAATGGATCAGTCGTCCATCTTTATCTACTGATGTAGTTTGTTGGTAATAATTTTCACAATGCAGATTTTCTTCAGTTACATCGGTGTCTTCTTTTTCTAGTTCTCAGAAGCGCTCCAGATCATCAATGTGTACAGTTGTGGTCGCTGTCATGATTTTCTTTGGTGTTGCTCGGGCAATATTTCCGGAAACTATCCATCCGAGTCGTATTTTTTGTCCAAGCGCTCCATTAATAGTTCTGACTTGACACATCATTATTAAGGGAAATAAGTTCACACTAATGCCCATGTCTACTCTACTAGGCATGTTAAATTTT
Source organism: Drosophila paucipuncta (assembly GCA_035043875.1). Taxonomy (NCBI): domain Eukaryota; kingdom Metazoa; phylum Arthropoda; class Insecta; order Diptera; family Drosophilidae; genus Drosophila; species Drosophila paucipuncta. The sequence goes on along the minus strand of JAWNMP010000005.1, from coordinate 168,120 downwards.
GGATCAGCTAAAGTGCAAATTCTTCCAGTCTGTGTTGATATCCATATCAATCCTCTTGCTGGGGAGTGCTCTTTGTAACTTGAGAAGTACTAGCGCTGTAGTTTTCGCCTTGAAACTACATGAAAATCGAGGTTTTATTTCAAGTGGCACACTGTGTTTTGCCAGTTCCACGGCGTTTGAAACTATTCCCTGTATTTCCACTTTTCCTTGTTTTTCTTCAGCCTTAGATGCTGCGCTGCTTCTTCTGATATCAGGTGCGCTGCGATCCTCCATCCATCAATGCTCGAAGTTGCTCGTAGTTTCCATTGGCACTTCTTATGTTCACAACAGCAGTGGCCAACAGTGTTCCCTGTTGTTTTTTCATGTAACAAGGTAATGTGGTTCTTGTTACATTGCTGGCATCTCCAGTCCTTTCTGCATTCCGCAATAGTCCCCAAGCAACGGAAGCATAAATGTTGCATTTTTAAAAACTCATTTCGTTTGTTTAAATTCGCTGCTTTAAATTTTTGACATCTGTTGATGTCGTGCCGCTTATTGCACAAAATCGGCAAGTTCTCTGTTGACGGTGGGTTGTCTCTTTAACAACGTTTTTCTGTACAGAGTCCACAGCATAGTATCGCTGATTGATGGACTCCTGTACGTCCTTCAGAGATTGGATCTCTCTGTTTTTCGTTTTAACATGTTGCTCGTACTGCTGCAGAGCCTCTGTCGAAAAGCGTCGAAGAAGGATTTGGGCGAAGATAAAATCTACGGAATTGCCAATTTTCGATTTTTCCTTTATGATATGGATACTTTCCGTTGCTACACCTAGGAATTGGCGGATCCTTTCCTCTGAATCGCATCTTAATGGTTCCAATTTCAATAACGTGTTCAGCCGGTCAGCGAAAATCTTTCTATTATTTTCGTAGCGCTTGCACATCAGATTCCATGCCTTTTGGTAGTTCGGTGCTGAGCCAATCAGTAAATGACCATTGTGGATGCTTCTCTTCAGGCATGATCTTAAGTGATTCAGCTTTATTGTGTCGCTGATGTCTTCTCGATCATGTATTAATTCGGTGAATAGGCCAAAAAGCTTGGCCATTCCTTGGCTTTACCAATAAAATGAGGTATGTCAAACTTTGGAGCTTCTTGCCTGAAAACTCCTGTGTCGATATAGATGGTAGATCCGACAATTCTATATCGAGAATTTCAAGCATTCCGCCTTGAACATTAGGTCATCGATGTCATCTGAACGTGTGCATGATGTCTTCCATTTCCAACGTCTTTATAATTTTCTCAATCGTCCTCATACGGACGTCCAGCATATACTTAATTTTTTGCAGCTTCCTTCTTGCTGGATTAGCCAACCATTCTTGGGCGAATTCCATTTCTTCCCGTATACCGGCTAGGCGCATCTCTAATTTCTCCAAAATATGGTTTTTGGCCTCGCCGAACGATCCGTTTGATAAGCCTCCTCAATAGCTTTCAGCGATGTTGAGGGTTCCGTTGTAGTTAAAACCATCTTCTCATTAGGTTTCACTTGCGTCTCCTTACTTTTGTATAATGTGATTTCAGTCATAGTTGACTCGAATATTTTCTTATTGAAATATACGTGGCCGATCCGTAGGATGTTCACTAGCTTCGAGTTATTTGACCGAAACTCGGCTAAAATCTACTCGAACGAGGTCGGGCTTGCACTTTGGTTGATCATTTTTTGCACTTGCTCCCTGAGTTTGGCTTGAGCCTTCAGTAGTTCGATTTGTTTGTCCGACATCGTAATCACTTTTTTCAGTTGTTTTTTTATAAATCGCTAAAAATGTTTTTAGATTCAACGAACAAATTCGAACTTTGAACGCGGCGCGAAATTCAATTTATACAGATTACGTATAGTGTAAAACTGTACTGTTTCGATCTATGGACACGGTTTTCGAAGGACCAAAATGTATAAATAGTATACACTCGCGAGCTTGAGTTGTAAATTCAGACTCCCTTGCTCTGACGAGCAAGACCTTATTTTATTGAAAAATCTTAAAACTAAATACATATGTTTCCTTATCTAACGCAGTCGCTTGTAAGACGACCACAGTGTAATTTCATCCCTCGCGTGACCCGGCCTCAGATACCTAACCTTGAGTGTGCTGCCTGAGCCCGCTAGCTGATACCCAGAGCAACACATGTTCATACTTGAACACAATACTCTGATATTGCGTCTTGAGTAGATTGATCAAACAAAAATTGTTTCAAAGCCTTTAGCTCATTTACTGCACCCACGAAGTTAGTTCCACTATCACAATAAATGTCAGTGGGTAGAGCACGCCGAGCAGCCCGTCGTTTGAGTGCAGCCAAGAATGCCTTCGTGGATAATTGAGAGACCACTTCGATGTGCACCGCCTTGGATGCCAAACAAATGAATACGGCCAAGTAAGATTTTGTGGGACCCTTTCCTCGTATGCGAACATACGTATTTATTGGCCCACAGAAGTACGTATTTATAAGACCACAGCATTGGAATGGGTGTTCCGGTCGAATGCGCTCCACTGGCAGCGATCCCATAAGCTGCCTTTCCAGTTTTGGCCTGTACCGAACGCACGCCATGCAGGTGCGCATGATGCGACGTGCCAAGTCTCTGGCGTTTACGATCCAATATTCCAATCGAATGAGTGCCACTAAAGCTTTAGGTCCAGCATGGCAGTTGCGAAGATGTAGATGCCGCACATAGATCCAGACGAAGTGCGATTTACTGGTCAACAATTTCGGATGTTTTTCGAAGTTCTCTAACTCAACGTTGTCTAGCCGACCGCCAACTCTGATAAGTGAAAATCCTGTGGAACGATCTAGAAAAGGATTGATTAACTTTAGATGGCTCCTAAGTGGTTGATCATTTTGCAGTTGGCGAATGTCTTCGACGAATGATAATTGCTGGATGTTCCATATTATGCAATACGATGCATTGTGTAGTTCCTCGGATGACAAAGTTGTTTCGAATTTACGTTTCATATGTGTGATTTGCACGAAGCGAAGCATGTTCGCTAGTTTCTCCAGGACATGGTTACGATCCATTGTGGCGACGAAAGTAGATTTACGTTGTTCGGCATTGATGACTTGCATATCAATGTTGCTGATGTTGCTTGATGTTGGCCAATGTTCATGATGTTGGGTTAAAAAAGCTGGTCCTGAGAACCTCGAGAAACAATGTCAGCAGGATTTGATGTCGTTGGTACAAATCTCCAACGTCAGATTGAACTCAAATCCTGTATCTCAGAAACTCGATTTCCGACAAATGCTGATAACGTGACTGAATGTTGTTTTAGCCAATATAAAAAAATTTGCGAATTCGACCAGAAATATACGGCATGTGGTGTGTTGATTCCACTTGACGCCAAGTGCGCTGGTCAATCCGTTGTCACACATATTTAAATCCTTGTTAGCGGAGTTTTCGATAAATTTGGCATGATTTGAATGCCACTTAGATAACGGAAAGTGACCACAATGCAGAATTTCCGTGACTTGATCCTTGATTGTGCGAAGAGTTCCTATGTCCTCACCTCCAGATAACAGGTAATCTACATAGAACCATGATTCAATTACTGCAGTATCGATTGTATACTCAGTTCGACACAGATCTGCCAAATAATGCAGGCTGCGTATGGCTAAGTATGGCATCGAGGCTGTTCCATATGTAACCGTGTTGAGTTGATAAGTGCGAAGTAGTTCATCTGGAAGAGCTCGCCAGAGTATGTGCTGGTATTTGCGATCATTTAAATCAACATTTATTTACCTGTACATCTAGGTTAAATCAGCTGTTATGGCATAACGATGTAATCTGAAACAACAACAGCAAATATAAATCATCTTGGAGGTCGGGCCGACTGATCATGAAATAAATGATCATAAATGATCATTGAGCGAAGTTTGATTGGATGTTCGACACGATTGGCTGTTGGGCTTCAAAACGCAATGGTGAGGTATGTAGTATTGAGATTCCGCTAAGTTTGATTCTGTGATCAGCGACATGTGTTCCAAACGTTCATACTCCACCATTAATAGACAATACTGTACGCGAAGTTCCGACGATTGTGCCAAACGGCGTTCCGATCTGAGAAATCTGCGGCGTGCTATGTCGAATGAATGACCAAGTTGACGGGATTGTTCGTTAAACGGCAGCCTTACAACAATGCGACCACTGTCATTTATAACAGTCGTTTTTACGTAGTGTTCCTCACAAGCTCGATGTTCTGGTTTCAACAGCACATTTGAAGTTTCAGTTGATTCAATTTCCCATAAGCGTTTAAGGTGATCGTCAATTGAAGTGGCACCAAGCTTAAAACTAGCAGCAAGCTCTCGTGTCACTACCCATCCAAACAGCGTCTTTTGGAGCATGGGCCCAGTAGTATCAAGTTTAACTTGGCCCACTGACAGAATGTCGAAGAATGCTTCTGTTCCTAAAAGCATGTCGATGTGTCGAGACTGGTAGAATTTCTCATCTGCCAGAACAATATTTTCTGGCATTTTCCATGTAGAAATGTCGATATTGATGTCCGGCTGATAGGCTATATGCGAGGTGACGCAAAGATCTAACGAAACTTCAAAGGGCGACAAACGAGCCCTTATTGATGTAGTTGTAAGAGAAGTGATGTCTGTACGTGCATGGCCAATACTGCTGATTTGCACATCGTGTTTCTCTCTTTTTAGACGAAGCTTCTGAGCAAACGAATCGGTGACGAAATTCACCTGCGAACACGAGTCCAGTAGAGCACGGCCTAGTCTGTAGGTGCCAGTTGAATCTCTGACCAGGACCATAGCCGTTGCTAAAAGAACCTGAGATTGATAACGTTTTTTGATTTGCGAATGGTTGTGTGCTACTGCTTCGGTGGCTGGGGAAGAGCTTGGTTGTGTTGTTGAACGTAGCTTGTTGTGTAGCAAAGTGTGGTGCGATCTCTGACAATGGCGACAGCGATTTGTTGAAGGGCAATCGGCCATTTGATGACCCTTAGACAAGCAATTAAGACACAGTCGGTGACGTTTGACGACATCAAAACGTTGCAGCGCATCCAATGCTTTAAATTGTTCGCAAGCCATCAATTTGTGAGTTGAGCTTGAGCACAATGCACAAGCAGCGATAACAAGTGCGAAAGACGAATTATGTCCTTTGCCAGGATTACGAATCATTATCAATTAACGAACGTAGCTGAGTAGCGTTTGATGAACGAGCAGAAGGCAACTGGAAAATTGACGATATTGTCTCTGTAAATATCAATGCTGGCTTGTCATACAGAGACTTTAATTTTTCTAATGCCTTAGCGTAGTTTTCGTTGGTGACTGGAAATGCCTTCACGCACTCCAGTGCAGCACCCTTTAAGCAGTTGAGTAGATAGTTAAACTTCTCAATGTTTGTTATTTGCGCTCCTTCCACGATTTGATTAAACGAGCACATGAAGTTGTTATATTCCAGATGATTGCCATCGAATGTGGGCAAGTCCAAACAAGTCAGACGTGATAGTTGAGGATGGTAAGCAACGTGTGATGTAGCGTCATCAACGACTGTACTATTTAGGTCTACACCAAGCAATTTCTTAATTGCCAACTTGATGTGTACATAGTTGTTTTCCAGTTCAGCGCGCCCATTATCATTTGGATCCAGAGTTTCTATTTCCGATTGAATAGCCAACGATTGCTTAAAGTACGATTCCAAAATGCCTAAACGACATTGAAGATCCGCAGGTGATCTTTTAGAAGAATCTCCAGATTGTCCATCGACCAAGGTTTTAATGCGGGAAATGTTCCGTTTGATATTTGCGCGCTGGCGTCGGTAGTCTTCCAAGGAATGCGACATATTTACAGATGTGTACTGAAATCGAAGAGAATTTGGCGCGGAGCTTGAGTTCTGCTTGACGCGCCAAAAACGACGAAAATGATTTTGTGTGATGTGTATATGAACTACAACAGTATCGATCGCAGTTGCAGCTCTTACACAAACGAACGAAGAACGAATTTGGGATAAACCACTAAAGGCAGCGACTGAAGCGACGATTGCGAGCAGCGCACTGGCCGTTTAGCAGTAGCGAAATATGCGATAAGAGCAGCGACGTTGTGAAAGAAGACGATCGAAAATTGACCGAAAACTAACGGCGAACAAAGTAGACGACGAGCGAAAACGGCGCCGACAGTCTGCACAACGAATATAGAGACACAATGCAATAACCGTTACTTTGAGTTATGTGCATGTGTGTGATTGCTGCTGCGACGAACTTTGTGTTGGTTCTAGTTAACGATTTTCACATTTTTGACAAGTTTGATGCTTTAATTGTTGCAACCAAGCAATTGGAAGCCAAGGCGAATTTGTTTAGTTGGTATATACGCGCAAGCGGAATTTGTTAACGTCACGAAATGCGAAATTGGCCAATTGTTTATTAATAATTTGTTTAAACACTGCCCCACGTTGGTCGCCAACATGTTTTATGTGACTGAAATAAAAGCGCACGTCTGGCTTGCTTGAATCTCCAACTCGACTCTTCGATAGTGAAAACCATCGATATTTACTAAAATTACAATATAGTGTTTACATGAGTGAATAAGATTTAACAGAGTTATGTAAAGTAGTGATAAATTGACAAATTAACAGCTGATCGTTCAATATCTGTTGTATTTAAATTAGTTTGACCAAACAATATCCTTTAGCCGTAATAACTTCCCTTAACCTATTTTTCATGGAAGATACCAGCTTCCGGGTTGTTTCTGGACAGATTTTACTCCACTCATCCAGCAGAGCATTTTTGAGATCGGTTCTGTGATTCCGTTAGTTAGAGCAGAGCCCAGAAATTTTCAATAACATTTAAATCTGAAGACTGGGCCGGTGGTATTATCATGTGGGGCAGTTCCAGATAAGCCAGGACTGTACTAATCCGGACTTATGCTTGTCTGTTGTCCTGGTCGTTGTCGTGGTAGAACCGGAAAGTACGCCGGATTCCTAGCTTCTCGGCACTTTGGAGTAAATTTTCCTTTATTATATTGAGGTACACATGCTTGTCCATTGTTGTTTCAATAAACACAAAATTTCCGACGCCGGCTTCCGAGATAGATGCCCATACCATGACACTTCCTCCACCGTGCTTGACTGTTGCCTTTAGGATTTTGGGATTCAGCTCAGTTTTGGACTGTCGCCACACATAATTCCGTCCGTCTGAGCCAAAAATGTTGAATTTGGGTGTCTTCAAATATGAATGTGTTCCAGAACTCCAAATCCTTGTCCAAATGGGTTTTGACGAATGTCATCCTAGTCCCTTTATTTTTTGCGCTTATAAAGGGCTTCTTTCGTGGTACTCGGGCATTAAAGTCATGGTTGCGCAGAGCCCGGTGCACAGTTTCCACACTTAACTTTTTCCCCATTTCATCCTCCACCTGTGGAGTCAGTTTTGGAGCCGATAGCTTATGATTTTCCCTTATTTTCCTGATGATTTTCCTCCGCTCTTCCTGTTTGGCGATGTGAATATCCGATCTTGAAGTGTTCCAGGATAAAATTCCGTTGTTCAATGGTAGTCCGTTTGCCCATAGTCCTTATTGGCTGGTTGCACCCGCGATGCAGGATATAACTAAACTGACTACTACTACTACTCTTAGGATTGGTCTATTTATACCGAAAATAATCAATCTGACGTAAAAATCCGGGTTTTATGGCACCCAGGTGTCCATAATGCCACTGCTGGAAATAAGTTGTGAACATAAATAAAGGTACTTTTTTACATAGCCCGACCAAGCAGGTGGGAAACCCCAGTTTATGGGGTCATATATTCATTTTGGTGGTTAATATACTGTATGTACCTGCCATCGGTCTTTGGAATTTTTGAAAAATATTGGATAATTAGTTTATGGCAAGCAATTAAAATGTTGTCGGAAATAAGCTGTGAGACACTGTATATATAATTAAAAGGCTGACAGCGGTTTTGATTAGTAAAAATACCATTCTTTATTCAAAAACACGTCTTCTCAGATTGGTACAAAATGTAACTCTGCTTATGCTAGTGGTTTAATCGCACCTCGCACTTGCTTCTTATCTCATGGTCTGTTTATGGAAGGTCTCTTTTGGTAGTTGCATTCTTTGTTTATGCTTATCTTAACTTGCCTGCTATGATTTATTATTACTATTGACAATATTATTATACTGGTAGAATTTCTCATCTGCCAGAACAATATTTTCTGGCATTTTCCATGTTGAAATGTCGATATAGATGTCCGGCTAATAGGCTATATGAGAGGTGACGCAAAGATCTAACGAAACCGAGACCTTATTGATGTAGTTGTAAGAGAAGTGATGTCTGTACGTGCATGGCCAATACTGCTGATTTGCACATCGTGTTTCTCTCTTTTTAGACGAAGCTTCTGAGCAAACGAATCGGTGACGAAATTCACCTGCGAACACAAGTCCAGTGGAGCACGTCCTAGTCTGTAGGTGCCAGTTGAATCTCTGACCAGACCATAGCCGTTGCTAAAATAACCTGTGATTGATAACGTTTTTTGAATTGCGAATGGTTGTGTGGTACTGCTTCGGTGGCTGGGGAAGAGCTTGGTTGTGTTGTTGAACGTAGCTTGTTGTGTAGCAAAGTGTGGTGCGATCTCTGACAATGGCGACAGCGATTTTTTGAAGGGCAATCGGCCATTTGATGACCCTTAGACAAGCAATTAAGACACAGTCGGTGACGTTTGACGACATCAAAACGTTGCAGCGCATCCAATGCTTTAAATTGTTCGCAAGCCATCAATTTGTGAGTTGAGCTTGAGCACAATGCACAAGCAGCGATAACAAGTGCGAAAGACGAATGATGTCCTTTGCCAGGATTACGAATCATTATCAATTAACGAACGTAGTGAGTAGCGTTTGATGAACGAGCAGAAGGCAACTGGAAAATTGACGATATTGTCTCTGTAAATATCAATGCTGGCTTGTCATACCGAGACTTTAATTTTTCTAATGCCTTAGCGTAGTTTTCATTGGTGACTGGAAATGCCTTCACGCACTCCAGTGCAGCACCCTTTAAGCAGTTGAGTAGATAGTTAAACTTCTCAATGTTTGTTATTTGCGCTCCTTTCACGATTTGATTAAACGAGCACATGAAGTTGTTATATTCCAGATGATTGCCATCGAATGTGGGCAAGGCCAAACAAGGCAGACGTGATAGTTGAGGATGGTAAGCAACGTGTGATGTAGCGTCATCAACGACTGTACTATTTAGGTCTTCACCAAGCAATTTCTTAATTGCCAACTTGATGTGTACATAGTTGTCTTCCAGTTCAGCGCGCCCATTATCATTTGGATCCAGAGTTTCTATTTCCGATTGAATAGCCAACGATTGCTTAAAGTACGATTCCAAAATGCCTAAACGACATTGAAGATCCGCAGGTGATCTTTTAGAAGAATCTCCAGATTGTCCATCGACCAAGGTTTTAATGCGGGAAATGTTCCGTTTGATATTTGCGCGCTGGCGTCGGTAGTCTTCCAAGGAATGCGACATATTAACAGATGTGTACTGAAATCGAAGAGAATTTGGCGCGGAGCTTGAGTTCTGCTTGACGCGCCAAAAACGACGAAAATGATTGTTGTGTGTATGTGAACTACAACAGTATCGATCGCAGTTGCAGCTCTTACACAAACGAACGAAGAACGAATTTGGGATAAACCACTAAAGGCAGCGACTGAAGCGACGATTGCGAGCAGCGGACTGGCCGTTTATTAGTAGCAAAATATGCATAAGAGCAGCGACGTTGTGAAAGAATACGATCGAAAATTGACCGAAAACTAACGGCGAACAAAGCAGCGAAAACGGTGCCGACAGTCAGCAAAACGAATATAGAGACACAATGCAATAACCGTTACTTTGAGTTATGTGCATGTGTGTGATTGCTGCTGCGACGAACTTTGTGTTGGTTCTAGTTAACGATTTTCACATTTTGACAAGTTTGATGCTTTAATTGTTGCAACCAAGCAATTGGAAGCCAAGGCGAATTTGTTTAGTTGGTATATACGCGCAAGCGGAATTTGTTAACGCCACGAAATGCGAAATTGGCCAATTGTTTATTAATAATTTGTTCAAACACTGCCCCACGTTGGTCGCCAACATGTTTTATATGACCGAAATAAAAGCGCACGTCTGGCTTGCTTGAATCTCCAACTCGGCCTCTTCGGATAGTGAAAACCATCGATATTTACTAAAATTACAATATAGTGTTTACATGAGTGAATAAGCTTTAACAGAGTTATGTAAAGTAGTGATAAATTGACAAATTAACAGCTGATCGTTCAATATCTGTTGTATGAAATTAGTTTGACCAAACAATATCCTTTAGCCGTAATAACTTCCCTTAACCTATTTTTCATGGAAGATACCAGCTTCCGGGTTGTTTCTGGACAGATTTTACTCCACTCATCCAGCAGAGCATTTTTGAGATCGGTTCGTGATTCCGTAAGTTAGAGCAGAGCCCAGAAATTTTCAATAACATTTAAATCTGAAGACTGGGCCGGTGGTATTATCATGTGGGGGCAGTTCCAGATAAGCCAGGACTGTACTAATCCGTACTAATCAACTATGCTTGTCTGTTGTCGTGGTCGTTGTCGTGGTAGAACCGGAAAGTACGCCGGATTCCTAGCTTCTCGGCACTTTGGAGTAAATTTTCCTTTAATATATTGAGGTACACATGCTTGTCCATTGTTGTTTCAATAAACACAAAATTTCCGACGCCGGCTTCCGAGATAGATGCCCATACCATGACACTTCCTCCACCGTGCTTGACTGTTGCCTTTAGGATTTTGGGATTCAGTTCAGCTTTGGACTGTCGCCACACATAATTCCGTCCGTCTGAGCCAAAAATGTTGAATTTGGGCTTGTCTTCAAATATGAATGTGTTCCAGAACTCCAAATCCTTGTCCAAATGGGTTTTGACGAATGTCATCCTAGTCCCTTTATTTTTTGCGCTTATACAGGGCTTCTTCGTGGTACTCGGGCATTAAAGTCATGGTTGCGCAGAGCCCGGTGCACAGTTTCCACACTTAACTTTTTCCCATTTCATCCTCCACCTGTGGAGTCAGTTTTGGAGCCGATAGCTTATGATTTTCCCTTATTTTCCTGATGATTTTCCTCCGCTCTTCCTGTTTGGCGATGTGAATATCCGATCTTGAAGTGTTCCAGGATAAAATTCCGTTGTTCAATGGTAGTCCGTTTGCCCATAGTCCTTATTGGCTGGTTTGCACCCGCGATGCAGGATATAACTAAACTGACTACTACTACTACTCTTTAGGATTGGTCTATTTATACCGAAAATAATCAATCTGACGTAAAAAATCCGGGTTTTATGGCACCCATGTGTCCATAATGCCACTGCTGGAAATAAGTTGTGAACATAAATAAAGGCACTTTTTTACATAGCCCGACCTAGCAGGTGGGAAACCCCAGTTTATGGGGGTCATATATTCATTTTGGTGGTTAATATACTCGTATGTACCTGCCATCGGTCTTTGGAATTTTTGAAAAATATTGGATAATTAGTTTATGGCAAGCAATTAAAATTTTGTCGGAAATAAGCTGTGAGACACTGTATATAATTAAAAGGCTGACAGCGATTTTGATTAGTAAAAAATACCATTCTTTATTCAAAAACACGTCTTCTTAGATTGGTACAAAATGTAACTCTGCTTATGCTAGTGGTTTAATCGCACCTCGCACTTGCTTTACTCATGGTCTGTTTATGGAAGATCTCTTTGGTAGTTGCATTCTTTGTTTATGCTTATCTTATCTTGCCTGCTGTGATTTATTATTACTATTGACAATATTATTACTGATGTTAAGATTAATAAAGTATTGTTTCTTCTTGTATGTTCTCTTATGCGTTCTTTAGTTTGTAAGAATGCTAACGGCTCTGTTTTAGTTATATTATTACTTATATAAATGGTTTGCGTAAAGTCTGATATTACATTTGAAATCTGGATATCTTCTAATTGAACAGAACAATTGGTTGCTTTGATAATTTTTGTTTCCTAAAATTTCAATCTTTTGTGGTACACAGTTTTGATTAAGTATGACTTTAGGTAAGTTCCATTCGGTTCTATGAAATTTATTTCATAGTTTTTTTCTTATTTTTGTGTATTTACATTCAATTTCGTTCGTTTCAAGATAGTTATTGTTATATTTGTTTATGTTTATATTCTTTTTCTTTTGAATTTAGTTTTGTAATGTATGCTTTTTCTTTTTTTGTTAACTTATTTTCTTCGTTTGTGTCTGAATTGATTATTCTTAGTTTTTCGTTGATTGTTTTATGAAACCGCTCTACGTCTGATATTCCGTTCTTGCTTGTTGTGATTTGAATTTTAACATTTTCTGAATCTAACCAAATTTTTAATGCTGTACTCATGAATGCTGAGTCTTTGTCTGCTTTTATTTCTAATGGTTTTCCAATTTCGTTGAATATTTTTAATAATGCTCGTTTTGCTTCTAACCAATCTTTACCATGTATTTCTATTAATGTAGCATATTTTGAGTATACGTCTATGCATGATAAAAATTGCTTATTATTGATCATATAAAAATCTATAACGTATTTTTCTCTAGGGTTGAAAATCTCAGGTGTTATTTCATAACGAAATTTTGTGTCCCTGTGTTCCACTTTTGAAGTATTACAGATTTGGCATTCGTTAATCATGTTTTGTATTAGTTTTTGGTAATCCGGGAAATAATATTTTTCTTTAAACGTTACTATAGTTTTTTCTATTCCTGGATGTAAAAGTTTTGTATGGTCGTTTAATATGGTCTGTTTCAATTCTGAATAAGTTTGGATATCTCTTAATTTTTTTGTGGTTCTCATAATTTTTATCGGACAATCTCTTTGTATTATTTCTAAATAAGCTTTTTGGAATATTGTGTAGTCACCTTCATGTGGGAAGTATATAACGCTGGGTTTTGCACAAAGATATTCTTTTATGATCTCTTCTGCTTTTTCCGGTGTCATTTCTATGTAAGTTATTATAATCTTAGTTTTATGAAAATAGCTAATTTATGTATTGTCGCTGATATGCTATCTTGAGCATTCCCATTAAATTTTCTTCTACGTTGTTTTCTTCAGTTTTAATTCGTGAAAGTGCTTCAGCTACATAGTTTTCTTTGCCTGGTATGTATTTTATTTCATAATCGAATTCGTTGTATTTTATCTCATGCACGTTTAAAGTTATGCTAGCATAACATATTGTTTGTGATATACTGATAAAACTGCTCCTAACGCATAATTACCAGCGTCTGTAGTAAGTAAGAATTTTTTCTGAAATCCGGATATACCAATATTGGGTCTGATATTATGAGTAACTTTAATTTCTCAAAGGCTTTTGCTCCTTTCTTTAGCTTTATTGTCATTGGTTTCACAACTTTTGAGAAATTTTGTATGAATTTCCTGTAAAATCCACATAATCCTAGAAATCTTTTGATTTCTTTTGGAGTCTTAGGGATTGGAAATTCTTTAACGGCTTTTATTTTGATTGAGTTTGGTTTTATTCCTTCCGTAGTTATTATATGTCCTAGAAATTCAGTTTCTTTTTTCATGAATTCGCACTTATCTAGTTGTAGTTTTAGATTTGCTTCTCTGAGCTTTCTAAAAACTTTCTTTAATGCTAATATGTGTTCTTCCAATGAAGTGGAATACACTATTATGTCATCCATGTAAACTAGACAATGTTTGTGAATTAAGTCTCCCAGAAGATTATTCATGCACCGTTGAAAGGTTGCTGGTGCATTTTTCAAGCCAAATGGCATTCGGGTATATTCGAAATGTCTTGCTTTGGTTGAGAATGCTGTTTTTGCCATTGATTTTTCGTCCATCTGAATTTGGATGAAATCCTAAATCGATTGTGTGAAATATTGACATTTTATTATAATACCTTGCTGCATCATTTCTTAAATTTGCTTTTTAACTTCCTCATCATTGCTCTTTGGATATTTATAAGGTTTCCTATAACAAGGGTCCCCATTTTTTGTATTGATATTGTGTTTTACAGTATTTGTGAAAGTCAAATTGTCACTCTCTTTATATTGAATATCGCTAAATTCAAACAACATTTTTGTTAACGTGGATTTTTCTTCTTTATTTAGGTGTTCTAATCTAAATTGATTGCTTTCCACTAATTCGTTTTCTAATGCGTATGCTGTATGTATATCTTTTATTAGTGGTGGGTCTTTATATTCTTCTCCCTTATTTTCGGTATTATATTTAAATAAAAATTGAAAATTATTAAGCTTAACAAACTCATCTTCGTAATTGATCACGCTTCTACAATCCTTAAGGAACGTTCGGCCTAAGAGGATGTCAACATTTTTGGAAAAATTATGTATGTAAAATTTCTGATCTGTTGGACAAAGTTTGCTAAGGGCTAATGATATGCTGGTATTTAATTTTACTTCTCCACTTACGGTTTGACAAGTAATATTCTCTTTAGAAGTTTTGTAATTAAATTTTTATTCATTATATTTACTGATGACCCTGTATCTATTAAGCATCTCATTTGTTGGATATTTATAATTATTCTTATGAATGGGGTTCTGTGTTCGTTTCGGAGGATGTTTGATGACAATTTTCTGTCCGGTCCATTTTTGATTGTCCACTGTTTAGATTCATTTAAATCATAAGCCAGTTGTACGCTGCAGATAGCGCAGCGTACACAGCAATAAAGTACACCCAATCCATGGGTTGCGATAAGAAATATGTTCACACCATCACTTGAGCGGCCTGCACTTGAGCGGCCTGCACTTGAGCGGCCTGCACTTAGCAGAGAGCAGCTCAGTCAGCGTCATAAATAAGATCAGTTTAAGACTTGGTATCTGTGCACGCATAGATAACCATTGATTGTTTAGGTCAACCCGCAGATAGCATAACTAATCCTAAGCAAACATTATCTTCTAAAAATTCTGTATATAAACGATGCATTTTTCTTCAATAAAGTCAGTGTCTTTCGGAGTATCTTTGAGAGTCTTAGCACATACAAGTCTACTCATTCATTCTACCATCGCATTCACTGTGCGCAACGAAGGACCTCCCTCTCGGTAAGTCCAATTAGTTACAAGTGCTAGTTGCGACGCCTTTTAGTAGTCAGTTTATGTGCTGACTGCTTACCTTCATATATACATAAACATTTTGGTGACCCCGAAGTGATTTTCCTACAGTTGTCAACTAGGCGACAAAAAGGATAACCAACCTACAAAAATCCACATTTGAAGTTGTCAACAAGGCGACAATCAAAAGGATACCTACAATCTGCACACAATTCACTATATCTGTGTTAGTGAGACCATCTGAAGTTGTCAACTAGGCGACATATCAGGATAAAAGTGTGCTCTCGTTAGTTGAACGACCACAGCACTTATAACAAAGTCCATCAAGCGACAAAAAATAAAAACTGATTAAGAAACAGATATACCAGTACATATCTGTAAGTCCAACAAGCGACAAAAATCAGTAAAAATGGCATCAGAAAAAAGAACCATCAATGAGTTGCTTGATGTCCAGCAAGATATTAGCGATGAGATTGTTCGGCTGATATCTAACTATCTAGCTACTATCTATCTATCTACTAATATATGGTTAATATATGTACCTGCCATCGGTCTTTGGAATTTTTGAAAAATATTGGATAATTAGTTTATGGCAAGCAATTAAAATTTTGTCGGAAATAAGCTGTGAGACACTGTATATATAATTAAAAGGCTGACAGCGGTTTTGATTAGTAAAAAATACCATTCTTTATTCAAAAACACGTCTTCTCAGATTGGTACAAAATGAACTCTGCTTATGCTAGTGGTTTAATCGCACCTCGCACTTGCTTCTTATCTCATGGTCTGTTTATGGAAGGTCTCTTTTGGTAGTTGCATTCTTTGTTTATGCTTATCTTATCTTGCCTGCTATGATTTATTATACTATTGACAATACTGATGTTAAGATTAATAAAGTATTGTTTCTTCTTGTATGTTCTCTTATGCGTTCTTTAGTTTGTAAGAATGCTAACGGCTCTGTTTTAGTTATATTATTACTGATATAAACGGTTTGCGTAAAGTCTGATATTACATTTGATATCTGGATATCTTCTAATTGAACAGAACAATTGGTTGCTTTGATAATGTTGTTTCCTAAAATTTCAATCTTTTGTGGTACACAGTTTTGATTAAGTGTGACTTTAGGTAAGTTCCATTCGGTTCTATGAAATTTATTTCATAGTTTTTTTTTCTTATTTTTGTGTATTTACATTCAATTTTCGTTCGTTTCAAGATAGTTATTGTTATATTTGTTTATGTTTATATTCTTTTTCTTTTGAATTTAGTTTTGTAATGTATGCTTTTTCTTTTTTGTTAACTTATTTTCTTCGTTTGTGTCTGAATTGATTATTCTTAGTTTTTCGTTGATTGTTTTATGAAACCGCTCTACGTCTGATATTCCGTTCTTGCTTGTTGTGATTTGAATTTTAACATTTTCTGAATCTAACCAAATTTTTAATGCTGTACTCATGAATGCTGAGTCTTTGTCTGCTTTTATTTCTAATGGTTTTCCAATTTCGTTGAATATTTTTAATAATGCTCGTTTTGCTTCTAACCAATCTTTACCATGTATTTCTATTAATGTAGCATATTTTGAGTATACGTCTATGCATGATAAAAATTGCTTATTATTGATCATATAAAAATCTATAACGTATTTTTCTCTAGGGTTGAAAATCTCAGGTGTTATTTCATAACGAAATTTTGTGTCCCTGTGTTCCACTTTTGAAGTATTACAGATTTGGCATTCGTTAATCATGTTTTGTATTAGTTTTTGGTAATCCGGGAAATAATATTTTTCTTTAAACGTTACTATAGTTTTTTCTATTCCTGGATGTAAAAGTTTTGTATGGTCGTTTAATATGGTCTGTTTCAATTCTGAATAAGTTTGGATATCTCTTAATTTTTTTGTGGTTCTCATAATTTTTATCGGACAATCTCTTTGTATTATTTCTAAATAAGCTTTTTGGAATATTGTGTAGTCACCTTCATGTGGGAAGTATATAACGCTGGGTTTTGCACAAAGATATTCTTTTATGATCTCTTCTGCTTTTTCCGGTGTCATTTCTATGTAAGTTATTATAATCTTAGTTTTGTGAAAATAGCTAATTTATGTATTGTCGCTGATATGCTATCTTGAGCATTCCCCATGAAATTTTCTTCTATGTTATTTTCTTCAGTTTTAATTCGTGAAAGTGCATCAGCTACATAGTTTTCTTTGCCTGGTATGTATTTTATTTCATAATCGAATTGTTGTATTTTATCTCATGCACGTTTAAAGTTATTCTAGCATAACATATTGTTTGTGATATACTGATAAAACTGCTCCTAACGCATAATTACCAGCGTCTGTAGTAAGTAAGAATTTTTTCTGGAAATCCGGATATACCAATATTGGGTCTGATATTATGAGTAACTTTAATTTCTCAAAGGCTTCTTTGTATGTTATTTATTTTTCGTTGACTTTTGCTCTTTTCTTTAGCTTTATTGTCATTGGTTTCACAACTTTTGAGAAATTTTGTATGAAGTTCCTGTAAAATCCACATAATCCTAGGAATCTTTTCATTTCTTTTGGAGTCTTAGGGACTGGAAATTCTTTAACGGCTTTTATTTCGATTGAGTTTGGTTTTATTCCTTCCGTAGTTATTATATGTCCTAGAAATTCAGTTTCTTTTTTCATGAATTCGCACTTATCTAGTTGTAGTTTTAGATTTGCTTCTCTGAGCTTTCTAAAAACTTTCTTTAATGCTAATATGTGTTCTTCCAATGAAGTGGAATACACTATTATGTCATCCATGTAAACTAGACAATTTTTGTAAATTAAGTCTCCAAAAAGATTGTTCATACAATGTTGAAAGGTTTCTGGTGCATTTTTCAAGCCAAATGGCATTCGGGTATATTCGAAATGTCTTGCTTTGGTTGAGAATGCTGATTTTGCCATTGACTTTTCGTCCATCTAAATTTGATGAAATCCTAAATCGATTGTTGTGAAATATTGACATTTTCGTAACTTGTCTAATATTTCATCCATTACAGGTATGGAAAATTTATTGCTAACTGTTTTTTCGTTAAGGCTGCGATAGTCTACGACTATTCTATATTTTTTTCTCCTGATGCATCTTCTTTTTTTGGTACTACCCAAATAGGAGAACAATAAGGTGAATTAGATGGTCGTATAATACCATTTTGCATCATTTCTTTCATTTGCTTTTTAACTTCCTCATCATAGCTTTGTGGATATTTATAAGGTTTCCTATAACAAGGGTCCTCATTTTTTTTTTTATTGATAACGTGTTTTACAGTATTTGTGAAAGTCAAATAGTCACTCTCTTTATACTGAATATCGCTAAATTTAAACAACATTTTTGTTAACGTGGATTTTTCTTCTTTATTTAGGTGTTCTAATCTAAATTGATTGCTTTCCACTAATTCGTTTTCTAATGCGTATGCTGTATGTATATCTTTTATTAGTGGTGGGTCTTTATATTCTTCTCCCTTATTTTCGGTATTATATTTAAATAAAAATTGAAAATTATTAAGCTTAACAAACTCATCTTCGTAATTGATCACGCTTCTACAATCCTTAAGGAACGTTCGGCCTAAGAGGATGTCAACATTTTTGGAAAAATTATGTATGTAAAATTTCTGATCTGTTGGACAAAGTTTGCTAAGGGCTAATGATATGCTGGTATTTAATTTTACTTCTCCACTTACGGTTTGACAAGTAATATTCTCTTTAGAAGTTTTGTAATTAAATTTTTATTCATTATATTTACTGATGACCCTGTATCTATTAAGCATCTCATTTGTTGGATATTTATAATTATTCTTATGAATGGGGTTCTGTGTTCGTTTCGGAGGATGTTTGATGACAATTTTCTGTCCGGTCCATTTTTGATTGTCCGCTGTTTAGATTCATTTAAATCATAAGCCAGTTGTACGCTGCAGATAGCGCAGAATAAATAAATATGTTCACACCATCACTTGAGCGGCCTGCACTTGAGCGGCCTGCACTTGAGCGGCCTGCACTTAGCAGAGAGCAGCTCAGTCAGCGTCATAAATAAGATCAGTTTAAGACTTGGTATCTGTGCACGCATAGATAACCATTGATTGTTTAGGTCAACCCGCAGATAGCATAACTAATCCTAAGCAAACATTATCTTCTAAAAATTCTGTATATAAACGATGCATTTTTCTTCAATAAAGTCAGTGTCTTTCGGAGTGTCTTTGAGAGTCTTAGCACATACAAGTCTACTCATTCATTCTACCATCGCATTCACTGTGCGCAACGAAGGACCTCCCTCTCCGTAAGTCCAACTAGTTACAAGTGCTAGTTGCGACGCCTTTTAGTAGTCAGTTTATGTGCTGACTGCTTACCTTCATATATACATAAACATTTTGGTGACCCCGAAGTGATTTTCCTACAGTTGTCAACTAGGCGACAAAAAGGATAACCAACCTACAAAAATCCACATTTGAAGTTGTCAACAAGGCGACAATCAAAAGGATACCTACAATCTGCACACAATTCACTATATCTGTGTTAGTGAGACCATCTGAAGTTGTCAACTAGGCGACATATCAGGATAAAAGTGTGCTCTCGTTAGTTGAACGACCACAGCACTTATAACAAAGTCCATCAAGCGACAAAAAATAAAAACTGATTAAGAAACAGATATACCAGTACATATCTGTAAGTCCAACAAGCGACAAAAATCAGTAAAAATGGCATCAGAAAAAAGAACCATCAATGAGTTGCTTGATGTCCAGCAAGATATTAGCGATGAGATTGTTCGGCTGATATCTAACTATCTAGCTACTATCTATCTATCTACTAATATATGGTTAATATATGTATCTGCCATCGGTCTTTGGAATTTTTTAAAAATATTGGATAATTAGTTTATGGCAAGCCATTAAAATTTTGTCGGAAATAAGCTGTGAGACACTGTATATATAATTAAAAGGCTGACAGCGGTTTTGATTAGTAAAAAATACCATTCTTTATTCAAAAACACGTCTTCTCAGATTGGTACAAAATGTAACTCTGCTTATGCTAGTGGTTTAATCGCACCTCGCACTTGCTTCTTATCTCATGGTCTGTTTATGGAAGGTCTCTTTTGGTAGTTGCATTCTTTGTTTATGCTTATCTTATCTTGCCTGCTATGATTTATTATTACTATTGACAATACTGATGTTAAGATTAATAAAGTATTGTTTTTTCTTGTATGTTCTCTTATGCGTTCTTTAGTTTGTAAGAATGCTAACGGCTCTGTTTTAGTTATATTATTACTTATATAAATGGTTTGCGTAAAGTCTGATATTACATTTGAAATCTGGATATCTTCTAATTGAACAGAACAATTGGTTGCTTTGATAATGTTGTTTCCTAAAATTTCAATCTTTTGTGGTACACAGTTTTGATTAAGTGTGACTTTAGGTAAGTTCCATTCGGTTTTATGAAATTTATTTCATAGTTTTTTTCTTATTTTTGTGTATTTACATTCAATTTTCGTTCGTTTCAAGATAGTTATTGTTATATTTGTTTATGTTTATATTCTTTTTCTTTTTGAATTTAGTTTTGTAATGTATGCTTTTTCTTTTTTGTTAACTTATTTTCTTCGTTTGTGTCTGAATTGATTATTCTTAGTTTTTCGTTGATTGTTTTATGAAACCGCTCTACGTCTGATATTCCGTTCTTGCTTGTTGTGATTTGAATTTTAACATTTTCTGAATCTAACCAAATTTTTAATGCTGTACTCATGAATGCTGAGTCTTTGTCTGCTTTTATTTCTAATGGTTTTCCAATTTCGTTGAATATTTTTAATAATGCTCGTTTTGCTTCTAACCAATCTTTACCATGTATTTCTATTAATGTAGCATATTTTGAGTATACGTCTATGCATGATAAAAATTGCTTATTATTGATCATATAAAAATCTATAACGTATTTTTCTCTAGGGTTGAAAATCTCAGGTGTTATTTCATAACGAAATTTTGTGTCCCTGTGTTCCACTTTTGAAGTATTACAGATTTGGCATTCGTTAATCAGGTTTTGTATTAGTTTTTGGTAATCCGGGAAATAATATTTTTCTTTAAACGTTACTATAGTTTTTTCTATTCCTGGATGTAAAAGTTTTGTATGGTCGTTTAATATGGTCTGTTTCAATTCTGAATAAGTTTGGATATCTCTTAATTTTTTTGTGGTTCTCATAATTTTTATCGGACAATCTCTTTGTATTATTTCTAAATAAGCTTTTTGGAATATTGTGTAGTCACCTTCATGTGGGAAGTATATAACGCTGGGTTTTGCACAAAGATATTCTTTTATGATCTCTTCTGCTTTTTTCGTAATCATTTCTATGTAATTTATTATAATCTTAGTTTTGTTAAAATAGCTAATTTATGTATTGTCGCTGATATGCTATCTTGAGCATTCCCCATGAAATTTTCTTCTACGTTGTTTTCTTCTGTTTTAATTCTTGAAAGTGCTTCAGCTACATAGTTTTCTTTGCCTGGTATGTATTTTATTTCATAATCGAATTCGTTGTATTTTATCTCATGCACGTTTAAAGTTATGCTAGCATAACATATTGTTTGTGATATACTGATAAAACTGCTCCTAACGCATAATTACCAGCGTCTGTAGTAAGTGAGAATTTTTTCTTGAAATCCGGATATACCAATATTGGGTCTGATATTATGAGTAACTTTAATTTCTCAAAGGCTTCTTTGTATGTTATTTATTTTTCGTTGACTTTTGCTCTTTTCTTTAGCTTTATTGTCATTGGTTTCACAACTTTTGAGAAATGTTGTATGAATTTCCTGTAAAATCCACATAATCCTAGGAATCTTTTGATTTCTTTTGGAGTCTTAGGGATTGGAAATTCTTTAACGGCTTTTATTTTGATTGGATTAGGTTTTATTCCTTCCGTTGTTATTATGTGTCCTAGAAATTCAGTTTCTTTTTTCATGAATTCACACTTTACTAGTTGTAGTTTTAGATTTGCTTCTCTGAGCTTTCCAAAGACTTTCTTTAATGCTAATATGTGTTCTTCCAATGAAGTGGAATACACTATTATGTCATCCATGTAAACTAGACAATTTTTGTAAATTAAGTCTCCAAAAGATTGTTCATACAATGTTGAAAGGTTGCTGGTGCATTTTCAAGCCAAATGGCATTCGGTTATATTCGAAATGTCTTGCTTTGGTTGAGAATGCTGTTTTGCTATTGATTTTTCGTCCATCTGAATTTGATGAAATCCTAAATCGATTGTTGTGAAATATTGACATTTTCGTAACTTGTCTAATATTTCATCCATTACAGGTATGGAAAATTTATTGCTAACTGTTTTTTCGTTAAGGCTGCGATAGTCTACGACTATTCTATATTTTTTTCTCCTGATGCATCTTCTTTTTTTGGTACTACCCAAATAGGAGAACAATAAGGTGAATTAGATGGTCGTATAATACCATTTTGCATCATTTCTTTCATTTGCTTTTTAACTTCCTCATCATAGCTTTGTGGATATTTATAAGGTTTCCTATAACAAGGGTCCTCATTTTTTTTTTTATTGATAACGTGTTTTACAGTATTTGTGAAAGTCAAATAGTCACTCTCTTTATACTGAATATCGCTAAATTTAAACAACATTTTTGTTAACGTGGATTTTTCTTCTTTATTTAGGTGTTCTAATCTAAATTGATTGCTTTCCACTAATTCGTTTTCTAATGCGTATGCTGTATGTATATCTTTTATTAGTGGTGGGTCTTTATATTCTTCTCCCTTATTTTCGGTATTATATTTAAATAAAAATTGAAAATTATTAAGCTTAACAAACTCATCTTCGTAATTGATCACGCTTCTACAATCCTTAAGGAACGTTCGGCCTAAGAGGATGTCAACATTTTTGGAAAAATTATGTATGTAAAATTTCTGATCTGTTGGACAAAGTTTGCTAAGGGCTAATGATATGCTGGTATTTAATTTTACTTCTCCACTTACGGTTTGACAAGTAATATTCTCTTTAGAAGTTTTGTAATTAAATTTTTATTCATTATATTTACTGATGACCCTGTATCTATTAAGCATCTCATTTGTTGGATATTTATAATTATTCTTATGAATGGGGTTCTGTGTTCGTTTCGGAGGATGTTTGATGACAATTTTCTGTCCGGTCCATTTTTGATTGTCCACTGTTTAGATTCATTTAAATCATAAGCCAGTTGTACGCTGCAGATAGCGCAGCGTACACAGCAATAAAGTACACCCAATCCATGGGTTGCGATAAGAAATATGTTCACACCATCACTTGAGCGGCCTGCACTTGAGCGGCCTGCACTTGAGCGGCCTGCACTTAGCAGAGAGCAGCTCAGTCAGCGTCATAAATAAGATCAGTTTAAGACTTGGTATCTGTGCACGCATAGATAACCATTGATTGTTTAGGTCAACCCGCAGATAGCATAACTAATCCTAAGCAAACATTATCTTCTAAAAATTCTGTATATAAACGATGCATTTTTCTTCAATAAAGTCAGTGTCTTTCGGAGTGTCTTTGAGAGTCTTAGCACATACAAGTCTACTCATTCATTCTACCATCGCATTCACTGTGGCAACGAAGGACCTCCCTCTCCGTAAGTCCAACTAGTTACAAGTGCTAGTTGCGACGCCTTTTAGTAGTCAGTTTATGTGCTGACTGCTTACCTTCATATATACATAAACATTTTGGTGACCCCGAAGTGATTTTCCTACAGTTGTCAACTAGGCGACAAAAAGGATAACCAACCTACAAAAATCCACATTTGAAGTTGTCAACAAGGCGACAATCAAAAGGATACCTACAATCTGCACACAATTCACTATATCTGTGTTAGTGAGACCATCTGAAGTTGTCAACTAGGCGACATATCAGGATAAAAGTGTGCTCTCGTTAGTTGAACGACCACAGCACTTATAACAAAGTCCATCAAGCGACAAAAAAATAAAAACTGATTAAGAAACAGATATACCAGTACATATCTGTAAGTCCAACAAGCGACAAAAATCAGTAAAAATGGCATCAGAAAAAAAAACCATCAATGAGTTGCTTGATGTCCAGCAAGATATTAGCGATGAGATTGTTCGGCTGATATCTAATTATAAAAAAGATTCCGCTGAGAGAAAATCTCAGACCGGCTATCACAAAATTAAAACAGATTCTCTCAATGAGAAATGGAATGTTGTCCAAGAAAATGACGAAGTCATTAGAAATTCTGGCGAGCTACAGAAAAATCATGAATACTTCACTTACTATGAGGACATAAGAACACAGTTCTAAAGTACTTAGAAGTAATTAAAAACGACGCTGAAACCATAAATCAAGCCGCACGCAAGTAGCTTGAGATTGGCGATGGACAGCGTCAGCAATCAACCTTAGAACCCAAGGTGATTGCGTTGTGCCGGCGACAAAGGGCAATGATCGTATCACTACACCGCACATTGCGCCAAAGCACCCCTATTGAGCACGCAGCATTAGAGCTCATAAGGAATCTATGGACACAAATTCAAGAGGTCCATTTTCGGCTGTATGAAGAAGTTGAAAATCCAGAAGAAAATGGATATGATACAAAGGAGTATCTACAGGCAGAAGAAGATGTACAAAGGCACTAGCTTCAAAAGACAATAAGCAGTGCAACAATGACATAAACTTGCCTCGCATAACCATCACCAAATTTGATGGGGATATATTAAAATGGACACAATTCTTTGATATGTTTGTGTCCATGGTACACAAGACCAACATGCCAATAATTAAAAAAATGTGGTATTTAAAAACCAGCGTGATGATAACTACTTTCACGCATGGAACATGTTGGTTGACGCGTACGACAATCCAAGAGACATAGCATCAACGGTATTGAGCCGGTTTTTAATGCAACAAGCCATTAACGACAATACAAAATCGCTTAAGGAATTATAAATAGTCGCTTTGGAGTCCCTTGCATCTCTCAAGGGACTCGGATTAGACATCTCAACGTGTGACCCAATTTTAATAGCGGTCATTCGAAATAAGCTGGACAGCACAAATAAAACGCTGTACGAGCAATCATTAAGCAACTCAAAGCAAATACAGAAACTGGACACCATGCTCCAGTTTCTTGAACAACGAGTTCGTGTTTTAGCTAGCGGAAGCAAAACACATAGCAATGCCAAAAGGGATTCGATGGGATCAACTTGTGCATCCTCCGCAACTACAAGGAAGAATTGCCTCTATTGCAAGAAGTCTGATCATATCATATTTCGGTGCGACGATTTCCGTGCAAAGACAGCCGCTGAGAGATTGAATTGGATCCAACGACAAAAACTATGCGTCAACTGCCTCAAAGGAGACCACATGGCAAAGGTTTGCCCAAGTCGTTTTAAATGCTTCAAGTGCCAAAAAAGACACAACACGCTGCTGTATTTGGAAAATTCTTCAATGGAGCAGCAAAATCCAATTGTAGCATCAGCAAGTGTCAAAAATATAAATCTACTTGCAACAGCAAAGGTAATTGTCCAAGGAAATAATGGACAACAAGCGCCTTTCAAGGCTTTGCTGGATTCTGGATCATAGATTAACGTAATATCAGAACGACTCGCCTCTTTATTATCTTTAAAACGACACGATTCCACACTACGAATTGAAGGCATCGGTAGACAGCAAAAGACAAGCAGAGCTCGTGTAAATCTGTTGGTAAAATCATTATACAACGACTTTACATTGCGGATCGAAGCATTTATTCTACCGCACATTATTACGGATCAGCCAGCCCAAAGCACAAATAATAAAGATTGGAACATACCAGCAACCTTACCGTTGGCAGATCCCCAATTCAACAAACCTGGCAAAATCGACCTGCTTATCGGTGCGGAACACTATTACGCACTATTGCTCCCACCCAACACAAAATACCCTCTGGTCCAATCATGCAAAAGACCAAGTTGGGATGGGTTGTGGCTGGAAAAGTAAAAGAATCAAAGACGTCAGCATCCATTTGTGCAGTAGCTACAGGAGACGAAACAAATACCATAATGGAGCGATTCTGGACCCTAGACAACTTTGAAACAATAAAAAGGCATCGTACACCAACTGAAAAGGAGTGCGAGAGCCATTTCATTGAGAACTTGCAGACTGCTGCAGATGGGA
The DNA here is from genome assembly GCA_035043875.1 of Drosophila paucipuncta. Lineage (NCBI taxonomy): Eukaryota > Metazoa > Arthropoda > Insecta > Diptera > Drosophilidae > Drosophila > Drosophila paucipuncta. The sequence continues at coordinate 141,923 of JAWNMP010000005.1, read as the reverse complement.
GATTTATCGTAAAATTGCCGTTTGCTGAACATTCTTCAGCCCTGGGGCCCTCGTTGGAGACGGCAGAAAAAAGATTCCTCGCACTAGAAAGAAGGACAGATTCAAAAATCTGGAAGACATATGTGGACTTCATGACCGAATATGAACAATTGGGTCATATGAAAGCTGTCCCTCGAAAACTCTTTCCAACAAACCACTACTTCATCCCTCATCATTGTGTGCTGAAACCTGACAGCAGCACCACAAAGCTATGAGTAGTTTTCGATGCATCATGTAAGACATCGACAGGAAAATCATTAAACGACATATTGCAAGTAGGACCCACGGTACAAAGTGATCTCATGTCAATTCTACTGAGATTCAGAACACATAAGTACGTATTTACGGCAGATATTGAAAATATGTATCGCCAAATATGGATAAACCCTGAACACCAATTTAATCAAATGATAGTTTGGAGACAAAATCCAAATGATGAGTTAAAATACTATCGATTAAAAACGGTCACATATGGAACAGCATCGGCTCCGTTTTTGGCAACTAAGTGTCTAAATCACTTAGCCTTACTTCATATAAACAACTCACCATTAGGATCCTCTGCCTTAAGGGATGACTTCGACGTAGATGATTGCCTCACAGGAGCAGACTCGATACAGGAAGCAATCCAAATTCGACAGGAGTTGGTAAAAATACTGCTCCGCAACGGATTCAAATTGCGCAAATGGTGCTCAAACAATGTGGACATTCTTCAAGGAATTCCCAAGGACGACATAGTAAGCGATATTAAGCTTGATGAAACACTGGAACACTACAATGTTAAGACATTGGGCCTTATTTGGATGCCAAAGAAGGATCAACTTTGCGGCCGCACACAAGGTAGCACAGCAAAAAGGATTACAAAACGTGTAATTTGCTCGGAGCTGGCAAAGATCTTCGACCCTCTTGGCCTATTCGCTCCAGTCGTGGTAAAAGCAAAAATCTTTATGCAACGACTCTGGGAATTAAAACTCGACTGGGACGACGAATTACCCGCGAATATACAGAACGAGTGGAAGGACTATAGAGAGGACTTGCAAAGCCTTAACTCGATACAAATTCCAAGGCACATATACGATGGAAAAACTCCAGTCACGAAGGAATTGCACACATTTGTGGATGCTTCAGAGCAGGCATATGGCGCAGCAATATATGTACGCGCAACGTACAAAAACAAGCAAATATCTGTGCGTTTACTATGCTCAAAGTCTCGAGTGGCTCCAACCGCAAAACAGTCACTACCTCGTCTAGAACTATGTGCTGCACTATTGGGTGCTGAGCTCGCGACAGAATTCGACGCGATCTCAACCTTGACTCCACCACAGTGCCAGGATACTTTTGGTCGGATTCTACCGTTGTTCTTTCATGGATCAATGCGCCGTCATCCACATATCATACGTTTGTGGCCAACCGAATAGCGAAAATTCAGGCAATGACAAGTCAAAATAATTGGCGGCATGTATCGTCTGCCAACAACGCAGCAGATGTGCTCTCAAGAGGAATATCCGCACGAAAGTTACACAAGCACAGTCTATGGCTCTATGGACCACTCTTCTTGCATGGCACTCCAGACAAATGGATAGCCCCTCCCATCATTTCTCCGAGCAACCTGGAAATGAAAACAAAGCATATAAGCCTAACTGCAACTCAAGCAAAAATAGGCGAAGAGTTGTATACCTGTCGACACAGCAACTCATTTCGTAAATTACAACGCATTGTGGCTTATATGTTGCGATTCTGCTACAAGCGATACAAATCAGCAACGACCACGCTGTGTAAAATGGAACTGGATTGCGCTCAAAATATAATTCTACAAACAATACAGCAAGCTGAATTTACAGCTGAGCTGAAAGATTTGAAGCGCCACAATACAGTGGACAAAAAGAGTCCTATCTCATCACTCTCACCAATACAAGGGTCAGATGGACTCATGCGAGTTGGAGGTAGATTGGAGCAAGCCCCACTCCCTTACAATGCAAGGCACCAGATTTTGCTGCCTTACAACGATCCAATAGTGAAGATGTTATTACGGGAGCTGCATGAAGACAACATGCACTGCGATGCTCAAGCCTTACGAGCAACAGCTAGACAACAATATTGGATCCTAAACGACAAAACTATGTCGAGAAATATCGTTCACAACTGTGTGAAGTGTAACAAGGCAAACCCAAGTTAATGAATCAAATTATGGGTAATCTGCCAGTCGATCGAGTAACACCAAAACGCCCGTTTCTCACTACAGGCGTAGACTACTGCGGACCAATTTGGATCCATCATAAAGTTCGCGGAAAAAGACCAGATAAAGCATACATAGCCGTATTCTGTTGCTTCTCTACAAAGGCAGTCCACCTCGAGCTGGTTAGCGATCTGACTACAAATGCCTTTCTAGGAGCCCTGCGGCGCTTCCTAAGCCGCCGCGGCAAATGTTAAACCATTTATTGTGACAATGCCACAATACATCATTATAAGTCATGTGAGAAAGGGCTATGCTCATTTTGGCAACATAATCAAGCCAAACACGACTCAAATCGACATATCAGAGAGCAAGGTACAAGAAGATAAGGATCTGGATGACTTGTAGCTAAAATTGAACGCACTCAACAAACAAGAGCTGCCCGACCAAATAAATTCAGTACAACATCATCATATCACCGCGTATGCTGTTTTAGTCCTATCTGTCCTTGTGCCACTTGCCTACACACCACGGAAGCAACGCTTTTGGATCTTGCAACCAACAGCTACAAGGAATGAGGCTGCCATTACACCCGTGCCATCAGCATCCCCATGACGATTCACACTGGATCTAGATGATGGTTGATCACCGATTCAACGGCCGGGAGAATGTTTAGATTCATTTAAATCATAAGCCAGTTGTACGCTGCAGATAGCGCAGCGTACACAGCAATAAATTACACCCAATCCATGGGTTGCGATAAGAAATATGTTCACACCATCACTTGAGCGGCCTGCACTTGAGCGGCCTGCACTTAGCAGAGAGCAGCTCAGTCAGCGTCATAAATAAGATCAGTTTAAGACTTGGTATCTGTGCACGCATAGATAACCATTGATTGTTTAGGTCAACCCGCAGATAGCATAACTAATCCTAAGCAAACATTATCTTCTAAAAATTCTGTATATAAACGATGCATTTTTCTTCAATAAAGTCAGTGTCTTTCGGAGTGTCTTTGAGAGTCTTAGCACATACAAGTCTACTCATTCATTCTACCATCGCATTCACTGTGCGCAACGAAGGACCTCCCTCTCCGTAAGTCCAACTAGTTACAAGTGCTAGTTGCGACGCCTTTTAGTAGTCAGTTTATGTGCTGACTGCTTACCTTCATATATACATAAACATCCACTATTACTATGTCTTTGTCTTTTCGTGGGTTGGATAGCTGGTCTGGTATAATTACAATCTGATTGATAATTGATTGCGTTTTGTATTCTGCCTTGGTTTAATTTTAGTTGGTATTCGTTATACAATTGTTCATTAACCATTGGTTCGTTTTGTGAATTTTGATTTCTACAATTCGTATTATGATTTTGTTGATTCCTGAAGCTCTGATTATAATTTGGGTTGCAATTTTGTTAAGTTTTTGGATAATATTTGTTATTACCTTCATTGTAATGTGTGTTATTTGCAGGTTTTTTTGTGATATGCGGTCTTCATATAAACCTAATTCTTGGGCTACTGTTTTTAATTTATCGGTTGTTGATATATCATATCTGGCTAACTGCATGTATAACCTGTCTGGTAGTCTTATATGTATTGCATCTCTAACTGTATTATTTAATGCATTTGAGTACAATGTTTTATTTCCTCCTGCAGTCGTGCTTCCAAGCATTTCTAACATTCAAAAATTTGACCAGCCAGATGCGTTGATGAATTTCGCTATCTTGGCCGGTCTCATGTGTCGGAGCTCCGTTAAATCAGTTAGGGAGTAATTTCCTAGGATTTCCAGCCTTTTTCAGGCAAGTGCTGGGCAGAGGCAGAAGAAATGTTCCGGAGATTCCACTTCCTCCTCGTCTTTGCAGCTTCTGCAAAAGTCATTGTATGACACGTGGAGTCTGTTGGAATGAATGCCGACCAGCCAGTGCCCAGTTAGAGCCCGGATCACTGCAGAACCGTTGGTCCGACTTAGACGGCACAGCTCTTTGGTGCACTTGGAGTTGATAGTTGGCCATTTCTGGTGTGCTATGAGGGCACAGGTGGCACTTCGCCATTTTCTGCATGACCTGCGCCTTTACTCCTCCTTGATGTTGAGCTTACAGGTAGCTAGAGGCATACTTATACCTTCCTTGCCCGTAAGGAGTGTTAGTATATTACCTTTCCTAGCTAGCTCATCGTCTTTATAGTTGCCTTCAATGTCCTGGTGGCCAGGGACCCATATTAGGCTTATAACATCCTGTTTAGCTATCTCTTGTAGAGAGGAGGGAAGTATATATTTAAGGGAGTTTCCAGTTGTGTTACTGGCACGCAGTAATCTGTTTTTGAAGGGATGGTCGGCTTCCCTTCTAGGATTGAGGCATGGCCAGTGCTCTGAGTAGCCCAGGCGAGGGACTCTCTGAATCTTATGGCCGTGAGTGTTGCATTTTCCATTCCTTGTCCTGCCAGACATGGGATGTCCAGGATAGCGTCAAGTGCCTCACTGGGTGTGGTACGAAACGCCCCTAATATGCATAATTCAGACATACGCTGAACTTCGTTTAGTTTAGAAAGGGTGGTTTTCTTTTTAAGACAGGGCCAGCATACTATGACGTCATACAGAAGTATAGGTCTGACTATATATGTGTATAACCATTTAACGATATTTGGGGACATACCCCATTTAAGCCCAATGGATTTCCAACACGTATATAGAGCGACTGTTGCCTTTTTAACCGGAGATTGGATGTTTAGGTTCCAGTCTAGTTTCCTATCCAGTGTCAGTCCTAGGAAGTTGGCACTGTTGTTGAATGTCAGATTCACATTATTTAATCGGGGTGGGACAAGAGAAGGACCTTGTAATTTCTGGTGAAAAGAACCAGTTCCGTTTTATTTGGGTTTACCCCTAGTCCACTCTCTTTGCCCTGAAAGCATGAAAGTATTTTTGGTTTACTAGTCATGAGGTCACAGAGAGTTTGTGGGTATTTTCCCCATGAAAATCACCGCAACGTCATCTGCGTATGCAACTATTTGGCAGCCTCCGACCTCCATGTCCCACAGCAATTTGTTATATGCTATGTTCTATAGTAGGGGGGACAGGACGCCTCCTTGTGGCGTACCTCTGCTTACGAACCTGGAGAGAGTTCACGACGCTAGTGTGGATATCACAGTCCTGCAACTGAGCAATTGACTGATCAGTCCCACCGTACCGGTGTCAATCCCCAGTCTCAGCAGAGCTCCAGTTATGGCTGCCGGAGTGACGTTGTTAAAGGCGCCCTCAATGTTGAGAAACGCTATTAGGGTGTACTCCTTGCGGAGTAAAGATTTCTCTATAGTAGAGACCACAGAATGAAGGGCAGTATCTGTGGATTTGTCCTTCCTGTATGCGTGCTGGGACTCCGACATAAGCCTGGGTTCAATGGTCGTTCCAGGGTCTTTAGCATTAAGGATGTCAGACTGATGGGTCTGAAATCTTTGGCGCTGGTGTGCAATGGCTTCCCAGCTTTGGGTATGAAGGTTATTTTTGACTGGAGCCATGTCACTGGGATGCGACCGGTCTTCAGAATCTTCCCGAAGATCTCATGTAGCCAGTTTATTGCTGTATTGGGAAGTGTGTTTTAAGGACGATTTCCAGTAACTCTTCCCTGGAAACCGACCAAGAGTTGTCATCTTTTTTTCAGATAACCTAGTGTGGCTGTGGTTTTTGATAAAACTTATATAAGCCTTGCAGCTTCATTAGTTGAATCAATATCTGTGCAGAAATCTCTCCAAGATTTCCTGTTTACCCGTCTGGTGGCTTTTTTATATTGAAGAGAGACCTACAACTTTGTCGAAGGACATTTAGTTGAGGTGTCCACCATGGTGGTTTCTTCTTGTGCACTGGCTTCAGTGATAGGGCAGGCTGCCTTAAAATCCTTATTACATGCTGTAGTGAAAGTTTCCGTGAGATTGCAGAGATGAGCTAAGTTGTCCGGACCTTTTGGTGGGTGTTCCGAAAGGGTTCGGTCAAGTTTGACTTTGAAGGTTTCCCAGTTCGTCTTCTTCTGATTTGTGAAGTGAACTGGTTCTGGGTGGCTCGCAAGAAGCTCGAATTCTATGTACCTGTGATCAGAGAAGGAGTGGTCATCGGACACTCTCCAACTTGTTAGCTGGTCACTCATAGATTGTGAGATAAAGGTCAAATCGATGACATTTCTCCTATTTTTAATAATGAAGGTGGGTAATTTCCCGTGTTACATACTAGAAGGTTAGTATTAAGGATGAAGGATAAGAGTGACTCACCCCTCGAATTTGTGCCCGTACTCCCCACACAGGTGCGGTTCTTACCTTCATTTTCAGCTACTAAAAGCATAATCTTTATTACCTAGCCCGCAAACCTTTCCTCCAATCACCCAAGGTTCTTTGATTAGTATTATGTCGTTGCCGCCTCCAACCAGGCGGAGCATCAGAACAGCGGATGCCGCCTTACTGTGGTGAAGGTTTATCTGCCGTAATCTCAAGGACATCCGGAGATTCCACCCTCACCCCGTGTTGTTGCTGTCGTTCTCGTCCGACAGCATGATGTCATCTTCGTCCAACTCATTACACAAGGCCTCAAGGCCCCGAGTCAGAGTCGACGTGTCCGACATATATCCTGGCTCCAGCTCCTCATCGGTTGCTCCGATCTCCGCAGGAGGGCCCTGTTCTGCCGTCTTATTACAGACGACAGGGGCTCCTTCGGCCGGCGTATCCGACTTACATATCTTGACGGTAATGGAGCCAAAGCCAACATTGAGCTCGCCCTTGGCGGATTCAATGGGGGCCAGCGATTGTTAAGGATCAGCACAGCCTGATTGGTTGGCCCATCGGTGGCCTCAATCTCCACCACCCTCCAGTCATGGGTGGGAAGAGGGGTTGCATAATTGCAGAAGGTTAAGCACCTGGTCCGGTTCCTTTAAGGAAGCCTGGATCCAGATGCGTGCCCGGGGTCTACTCGGGACTTCGCTCTAGTCGACAGCGACCAGCTTCGCCCCGGGGTAGACCTCACCAAGCTCTGCTACGGCAGCTTTGAAAAGCTCTACCGAGCGTGCGTCCTGGCAGGCGATGACCTTAATGTACCCTGGTACCACCCAGCATCTTGCATACTGGTGGTGGCCCAGGCGTGTTGCTTAGGAGTTTCAGGCAGTGGACAGCGATGGCTCCTTGCACCCACTTCCACTGGTTCCTCGGGATTCTGCCGTCCTGGTTTCCCTTGTCAAGGATCCTATAAGGATTCTCTCCTTGGCAATGTCAGCAAAGGACCTTCCCTGTTGCACCTTGGCCCGCTTTGCAACGGGTTTCTTGCGAGCGTTGCCGTTTTGCTCTTTATGGGGTAGAGCCTCACAGAAGTTTGGCAGCACCTTCCTGGCCCACACCACCTTATTTTGCCATTCGGCTGGTGGGTTAGGCACTGTGTTAGCGTTCTGCCACCTTAGGATGCTTCCGGCATTTCTTCGGTCGGCGTAACTGAACCTTATAGCCGCAGCGCTGGTAGTTGGTAATTCTCCCTTTGCACCCGCTCCGGCTGGCAGGCACAAGTGCTTTGCCTTCCTGCCACGGAGTCGGACGGGTCGTGGTTCTTACCAGCTGCACCTTCGCCACTGGCTTGACAAACAGGCTTTTTCGCCACTTTTGTCATATTGCCTCTTTGGCCAGGCTTGCGAGCCACTGTCTCCGCTACATGTCTGGGTTTTTGTCTTGGTGTCTTGGTTTTTTTTGTTTTTATTGGAATGCATTTTGATTCCCACGAGCTGCGGAGAAAGGAATGTCCGCATGCACAAAGATCCGCGATCGCGGTCGCCAGGTATCCGATATGCTCCGTAAAAGACTGGGCGATTTGAGGGCCCCCAGCCTGGCTGACTATCGGCACGGGTCGCATAACACCTTAGTCCGGCCCTTTACCTCGAACCATGACTCGGTCCTTTCCCAGCGACAAGACAATGGATACAGTTCATGTCCGAGGCTCGGGCACGAGTCTTAACTAGCATCGATACCTTGCAGGACCACAGTGATGCTATTACCAGCCGGCACCCTCGTGGAGGGTTCAGTTGAGGAATTTTGCCAACCTTTATGAAGTATATAAAGAATTAATTATGGATTAAAATAGTTTAATGGGCTCCTGAGATAAATATGGTTTTGTATCTTTAATGGGGTAAAGGCACCGAATGTTATTCCTTACAGGTTGGGCGGGTAAAAGAAGAAGAACATCAACATCTCTATTCTTTGATCTAAATAGATTATTATTTATTATATTCCGTTCCTTTAGCACGCTGTCTACTATTTTTTAGTTATGTGACACGGCAGCTTACTAGGCGGCAAAAGCACCACCCCATTTTCCCTGAGCACAGTCGACCGTGTAGGCAGAATACGCCTCCAGTTTGCTGCACACTTTAACGTGTTCGTTCCAAATCTTCGAGGGTCTTCGACGCCTCGTTTCGACATACAATCAAACTTCGCTCAATGATCATTTATTTGTCGGCCCGACTCTCCAAGATGATTTATATATGCAGTTTGTGCGTTTTTGACTACATCGTTATACTATAACAGCTGATGTAACCAATATGTACAGGCAAGTAAATGTTGATTTAAATGATCACAAATACCAGTGTGTTCAAAAAGTATCGCGAATTTTGAATTTTCGCGGGCTACGTATAATCGAATTTCGATTTTTTTGTAGCGTTATGTTGGTACTCATGTCTCTCACTTATGCCGACAAGCTCGGCCATTTTGAATGTTCACTTAATTGTTGACAGCTGCTTTGCTTGCACGTGTTTTGGATCGTCTTCGATTTTTACCTATTCAAAAAAATGGATCAAAGAACCTGTATCAAATTTTGTGTGAAAAACGAAATTAAGTGCGCGGATGCATTCCGAATGTTGATTGTGGCATACGAAGAAGCTACCTTGGACCGAAGCAACGTTAATCGGTGGTACAAAATGTTCTCAGAAGGCCGAGAAGATGTGAACGACGAAGAGCGTGCCGGACGCCCGAGCACTTCAACAACAGACGAAAAAATTAATGGAGTGGAGAAAATGGTATTGGCCAATCGTCGAATCACCGTTAGAGAAGTTGCTGAGGAGCTAGACATATCGATTGGCTCATGCCATTCGATTTTTATCAATGATTTGGGCATGAGACGGGTCGCCGCGAAATTCGTACCAAAATTGCTCAATTGCGACCAAAAACAGCATCGCATGAACATTGCTAATGAGATGTTGGACTCTGTCCGCGACGACCCAAATTTGCTCCAGAGGGTCATAACTGGTGACGAATCGTGGGTTTATGGTTACGACGTGGAAACCAAAGCTCAATCATCTCAATGGAAGCTGCCGCACGAACCAAGATCGAAAAAAGCGCGCCAAGTTCGGTCGAATGTGAAAGTTTTGCTGACAGTTTTCTTCGATTGCAGGGGCGTGGTGCATCATGAGTTCTTGCCACAGGGTAGAATGGTCAATAAGGAATATTACCTGCAAGTTATGCGCACTTTGCGCGAAGCAATCCGCCAGAAACGCCCGGATTTGTGGAAGAACAAAATTGGCTTTTGCACCACGATAACGCCCCTGCTCACACATCGTTGCTTGTGCGCGACTTTTTGGCCAAAAATAACACACTAATGATGCCGCAGCCACCGTATTCCCTAGATCTGGCCCCTGTGACTTTTTCTTCTTCCCTAAACTGAAGAGGCCCAGAAAGGACGACGTTACGCTACGCTTGACGAGATAAAGACGGGATCGAAGGAGGAGCTGAACAATATAAAAAAAAATGATTTTTTGAAGTGCTTCGAAGATTGGAAAACCGTTGGCACAAGTGTATAATATCTCATGGGGATTACTTTGAAGGGGACAAAATAGATATTCATGAATAAATAAATAATATCTGAAAAAACACCAAATTCGCGATACTTTTTGAACACACCTCGTATACTCTGGCTAGCTCTTGCAGATGAACTACTTCGCACTTATCAACTCAACACGGTTACGTATGGAAAAGCCTCTGCACCATACTTAGCCATACGCAGCCTGCATTATTTGACAGATCTGTGTCGAACTAAGTATCAAATCGGTGCTGCAGTCATTGAATCGTCATTCTATGTAGATGACCTGTTATCTGGAGGTGAGGACACACAAACTCTTCGCACAACCACGGATCAAGTCACGGAAATTTTGCATCGTGGTCACTTCCCGTTGTCTATGTGGCATTCAAATCATGTCTTACTCATCGAAAACTGCGCTAACAAGGATTTCAATACGTGTGACAACGGACTGACCAACTCACATAGCGTCAGCTGGAATCAACACACCGATATGCTGCCGTCATGAAGAGGATCATTCTGTCTATTGCATCAGCGTTGTTCGACCCTCTGGACTGGTGTCACCACTCATAACCGTCGAAAGATAATCCGCGGGCTTTGCATGGCTTACTTGGGACGAATCGGTACCACAGCATCTTGAACTGGCCTGGAAGAAGTGCCTTGGAATCATTCCAAACCATTTCGTCACTTGCTGTTCGCCGGTACTGCAAAAAGGTCAGCCGAAGCTCATTTCAGTTGCATGGGTTCTGCGACGCTTCGATTCGAGCGTACGGCTGTTGCATCTATGTGCGGTCGGAATCTGCTTGCGGAAACATTGTTATTTGCCTTCTCATTGCCAAGTCCGGAGTGGCCCAAGTAAAGAATAAATCGCTTTCCAAACTGGGATTATGTGGAGCACTTTTGTTGGCACAAGTAACAGCAAAGTCAAGTGTATATAGGGCGAAGAGCAACATGGTCGGATTCGCAAATTGTTTTAGATTGGCTACGTTCTGTTACGTTGTCAGCATATGCCGGAAATCAAGTTGGGAGCAGTATCGTGAATGCCTGAGCTCCTATAATAAGGAAATAAGAAAGGCCAAACCGAAAACTTCTGCGAAAGCATAGTCAGCACAAGCGAAGGCGCCAGGCTTCATATTGCACTGGCGAAACGAGCGCTTGATGCGAAATTAGCACTGAAGCGTGGGGATAACTCCTTTACGAGCAGTGATTTGCAGAAACTAGTACTACTCTTCGAGACGCACTTCCCAGGCAGTACACACATGCAGGAAGAGGCTACCGAATGAGAGAGCAGATACTGGACAAGAACTACTCCTCTCCCGTATTAGGAAAGCATTAGTAAGCAGCCTAGCTAGTGTAGTCTTCATCCCCAAGGTAGGGAAGAAAGACATTACCAGCCCAAAGTCCTTCAGACCCATCAGCTTAACATCGTATTTACTGAAAACGTTGGAATAGCTTGTGGGCTACAAAATTAGAAGCACTTTGCTTAAACAAAGGCCGCTGCACCCAACGCAGCATGCATACAGAGTATGCAGGTCCACGGAAACAGCACTTTATCAGCTACGAGATAAGGAAGAAGCATTGTGCGTTACAGGATCGAGATCTGCATTTGAAAATGTTTCAGTATCCTGTAACTGGGTGGCTGGGTGATGCAAGTACAAAAGGCGTGAAGCGACCTTCTAGCTCATCCGCAAACATCGATGCAATCTCTGCATCCGATCGACACCAAGTGTTGTCCGGTCGCATAATGGGGATCCGCCTGAGTGGCTGCCGCTTGACACAACGCGTTGCCTTCCACAAATTGAATCCATGATTCTTGTGGGATCGGCATTGCGGAGCATATCCTTGAAACATTTGGTCTTAATATCAAACAGCAGCACTGGCAGTTCGCACGCAGCCCGCCTAAAGTTACTTAGATCAAACGGATTGCGTGAGCGCATACATCGACGACGCAATGCTCTCTTGTGCCTTACCAGATCCAAAACCTCTTGTTTTAAAAGAGGCTGAGTTGGAGGCGAACAAGGTAGTTGGCCAAGCATGGAGTATTCCGCGCCACGTTGATATTACGCAGGAATAACTCCGCTGCGTCGTCAATATCAGCCGGTGAACTCAGCTCCATTTTCAAGTTGACAAGCTGCTCGAACCTCTGCCGGAATCGGGTGATGTTTGCCTTGCGCGGCAGAAGACGTATCTTGGGAGCATTCAGAGCTGCAGGCACTCTGCACTCAACGATCAAATGGATGTGATCGGAGTTAAGCTCAATTCTCTCGGATATACCAAGACAGTCAGACCGGATCCCAGCGTACACAGCAAAGTCAATTGCTGTTGGCCTATGGTTGCCGTACGAATAGTGCGTTGCACCTCCTGTGGCAAGTACTTGGAGGTTGGAGTCTCTCACGCAATCCGCAAGCGCGATCCCACGGCGAGTGTCCAACGCTGCACCCCAGAGATGGTGTTGAGCATTCCAGTCTCCAGCAATCAGGAACTTTGGGCCAAGCTCTTCGAAGAGACATTTATAGTCTTCTATTTCCCACACAAAACGTGGTGGACAATAGACAGCCGCTAGGACTACTTCGCCTTGATCACTAGAGACTTTAACGACAGCACATTGTGCGCATGGCCAACTTAATGAAGTCAGCGCATGGTATTGCAGTGAAGATTTTATGATCACTGCCACGCCACGCATGCGATCCGAAGTATGATTGGGAAGGTGAATATCGTAACCTGGTAGCCTGTAGTGCGATCTGGAGCAGTAGTGAGTCTCGCAGACCAACATTACTTATAGTTGATGGCGTTGAATAAATAACATCAACTCATTGGCATTATTTGCAAGGCCATTGTTTGCAAGTGCCTGCTGATGTTGCTGGCGCTGTGGCTGCTGGTGTTGTTGTTGATGTCGTGGTTGTTGCTGCCGTTCTTGCTGTATGTGCTGTTGCTGTTGGTGTTGCTGCTGCGGGCGTTGCTGCTGCTGGTGTTGCTGCGAGTGTTTCTGTTTTTGCCGAGTGTGATCTGGATGCCTAAGCAACTGGCGAACTTTGTGACGTCGAGTTTTCTTTTGTGCTGTTGCTCTGTGTGCTGTTGCGGTACAACTTGTTGTTGAGTATGAACCTGCTGCTAACGATGACGCTGTTGCTGTTGCCCAAGTTGCGGCAGAGACTGAGGAACCTGAGGAGCCTGAGGAGCCGTTTGAAGTCTGGCAGCATCAGTATAACATACATTTTCCCTGCGAATGGGTGCCGGGCTTCTTGGGCGCGATTTTTGTAGGTTCAGCTGGCCTTCGTGACTGAGCCACAAGCTTCCGCTCCTTGGCAACGCGCTGATATGCTAAGCATCCCTTCCAGCTTGCTGGGTGGTTACCACCTCAGTTCGCACATTTCGGGTCAGCGTCCAACGGTTTTTCGCACACCTGACTTGCATGTGCTGAGCCACCTTCACGCAGCGGTGCTGCTTTTGGCAGTACTTCATCGTATGACCGAATGTCACTGGGGGATGTCCATATGGCGGAAGAGATGGAGCGAAGATTGTAAACCTCTTTGTTATTTGCAGCCGGCTCCAACTCCAAATAACACAGATTCAGCTCCTTTTTAGTAACTCGACTTGTGATGGTTTGGACACCACGCACCGCGTGCCCAAGTCTGGCCAGCTCATCTCTGATGCGATCAATTTTCTGCAAGGATGGATGCAGTCCCCTGATCACCACGCGGAAACCTCTATCTTCTTTCAATTGGTATGAATGAAACGGGATTCGCTTATCCGTGAACAATCTCTGAATTGCCCTGTAGGCGTCAATACCATTTGGCATTACCCTGAATGTACCACCACCTGCATTTTAGCATAAAGCTGTCAGGCGGCGTGACATCATTTAGTGCTTCCAGTAGACCAACAACGTTGGTGATACCCTCAGCAATGAGTGGGGGAGGTTCAGATGGTCTTATTGGCCGAACTTCAACAGAGTCAAAATTTGTTGCCTTTGATAGGGAACAATCGCGTATCTCCGAGCGCTTGTGGCGCTGCACGATCTCCAGCAGAAGTAGGCGGCACTGCATCCAAGTCAATTTCATCTTCAACTATCGCAATTTTCCTTTTTTTGTTGGCGTTGTTTCAGTTAAAATTGTTTTTTTTTTATTTATTTTTTTATTTAACAGTTATATTTTAAACATTGATCAACCTATTTAAAGGCTATAAAACATTGATTTGGAACAGAATGAATAATAGCAGTGAATTACAATCTATAACATAAACATAGAACAGGTTTTAGCAGTTAATAAATAACATCAAATATTACATTTGTGGCACATTAATTTAACGCCCTACAGTCCAGAGGTCGCTGGTGTGGAGGCGCTTCAACCTCCTGCGAGTTGTATTTGACCCAAGTGTGCTGGCCAAAGGGTTGACGTGGTTGTGCAAACGGTCATTATACCGACTTGTATGTCTGTTGATTTGTTGACTGACTGTCGGTAATGCGAAGTCGTTGTGCAGAGTTCTGTTGCTCACATATGGTGGAGCACCAGAGATGTCTCTGAGCACCTTGTTCTGCAAAACTTGAATTTGATTAATCCAGGATTTTGCGGCTGTGCCCCAGAATGGAATTCCATATGTCCATGTAGGCATGATGATGCTCCTGTACACCAGCAGCTTGTTGTTCAAGCTGAGTTTGCTTGATGGCTTCAGCAACCAGTTGAGTTTCGTTTTTTGGATCTACACGCAGCTGCAGTGATCTGGATGTGTTTGCGCCAGGTAAGTTTCCTGTCCAAAAACATACCCAGGTAGCGAACATGGTTCTCCTGAGGTATGGCCGTGTTGTTGAGTCGGACAGTTGGACAATTACCATTCCTGAGCGCGAACGTGCAGTGCTGAGACTTGCTCCCATTGACGCAGAGATTCCACCGGTTGGCCCAAGTACTAAAACCATCCAAGAACCTCTGCGTAACCGCAGCTGCTCTCCAAGCAGTGGTGGAGTTAGCAAGGAACACAGTGTCATCCGCGTATGTGGCAAGCAGCGTGTTTCTGGCTACTGGTATCGGCAAGTCCGCGGTGTACAATGTGAACAAGGCAGGTCCAAGGACACTACCCTGCGGTACACCAGCTCCAATGCGGCGGATGTTTGATCGCTCGCCCCTAACTTCAACCATAAAAGAACGGCCAAGCAGGTAAGACCTGAGCAGTAAATACTGCGCCGATGGTAGCAGAGACTTAAGCTTAAAAAGCAGGCCATCATGCCATACGCGATCAAATGCTTGCTGGATATCCAGGAAGACGGCAGAGCTGTACTGCTTATTTTCCAAGGCCTCGAGGACGTGCTGTACTACTCGATGAACTTGCTCTGGTGTACCGTGGTGATGCCTGAAGCCAAACTGATGATCAGGAATGGCCCTCTGAAAGCCTCTAACTGCCGACAATCTTCCAAGAAATATTTTTTCAAATATTTTGGAGAAAGTGGTCAGCAAGCTTATGGGTCGATATGACGAGACAAGATTATCTGGCTTGCCAGGTTTCGGAATCATCGCAATCACAGCGCACTTCCACGGAGTGGGAAAGCTGGTGGATGCGAACCATGGAGTTAAAAAGTAGCACCAAGAACATCACTCCCTTCTCTGGGAGGGCCTTAGCAACTCTGCCGTCAATGCCATCATAGCCAGGGGCCTTAGTGGACTTAAGCCTGCGAATCTGTAAGCGGACCTCACCAGGGGCGATAGGTGTGATCGGTTGCGCATATATTGACGACGCAGTGCTCTCTTGTATCTTACCAGATCCAAAATCTCTGGTTTTAAAAGAGGCTGGGCTGGACTGGGAGGCGAACAAGGTAGTTGGCCAAGCATGGAGTATTCCGCTGCCACGTTAATATTACGCAGGACTAACTCCGCTGCGTCGTCAATATCAGCCGGTGAACTCAGCTCCATGTTCAAATTGACAAGCTGCTTCAACCTCTGCCGGAATCGGGTGATATTTGCCTTGCGTGGCAGAAGGCGTGTCTTGAGAGAATTCAGAGCTGCAGCCACTCTGTACTCCACGATCAAGGGGATGTGATCGGAGTTTAGCTCAATTCGCTCGGATATACCAAGACAGTCAGACCGGATCCCAGCGTACACAGCAAAGTCAATTGCTGTTGGCCTATGGTTGCCGTACGAATAGTGCGTTGCACCTCCTGTGGCAAGTACTTGGAGGTTGGAGTCTCTCACGCAATCCGCAAGCTCGATCCCACGGCGAGTGTCCAACGCTGCACCCCAGAGATGGTGTTGAGCATTCCAGTCTCCAGCAATCAGGAACTTTGGGCCAAGCTCTTCGAAGAGACATTTATAGTCTTCTATTTCCCACACAAAACGTGGTGGACAATAGACAGCCGCTAGGACTACTTCGCCTTGATCACTAGAGACTTTAACGACAGCACATTGTGCGCATGGCCAACTTAATGAAGTCAGCGCATGGTATTGCAGTGAAGATTTTATGATCACTGCTGCTCCGCCACGCATGCGATCCGAAGGATGATTGGCAAGGTGTATATCGTAGCCTGGAAGTCTGTAGTGCGATCTGGAGCAGTAGTGAGTCTCGCAGACCAGCATTACATCTATTTGATGGCGTTGAATAAATAACTCCAACTCATTGGCGTTATTTGCAAGGCCATTGGCTCATCATCATCATCATGTTTGCAAGTGCAACGTGCAACAGGCTCATCATGGCCGTAGGTGTCTCAGTCAACTTGTCGAATTTCGACATCAGACTGTCAAACAGGAGCTGGGAGTGCTCATGGTACGGATGAGGCTGCTGCACTAGCTGAAATTGTTGCTGGGGGGCTGCTGATGATGCTGGCGCAGTGGCTGCTGGTGTTGGTTTTGATGTCGTGGTTGTTGCCGTTCTTGTTGTATGAGCTGTTGCTGTTGGTGTTGCTGCTGCTGCTGGCGTAGCTGCTGCTGGTGTTGCTGTGAGTGATTATGTTGTTTCTGTGTGCGCTTACGAAGCCTAAGCATCTGGCGAACTTTGTATCGTTGAGTTTTCTTTTTGTGCTGTTGCTTCGGAACCTGCGGTACAACTTGCTGATCCGATGGGAGTTGTTGTTGCTGCTGCTGCGGTTGCTGGCGGGGCTGCTGTTGAGGTTGTTGATAAGGACGAACCTGCTGCTGACGGTGCTGCTGTTGCTGTTGCCCAAGTTGCTGCAGAGCCTGAGCAACCTGAGGAGCCGTTTGAAGTCTGGCAGCATCAGCATAAGAGAAATTTTCCCTGCGAATGGGTGCCGGGCTTCTTGGGCGCGATGTTTGTAGGTCTTCAGCCGGTCCTCGTGACTGAGCCACAAGCTTCCGCTCCTTGGCAACGCGCTGATAAGCAAGGCATCCCTTCCAGCTTGCTGAATGGTTACCACCGCAGTTGGCACATTTCGGGTCAGCGTCCAAAGGTTTTTCGCATACCCGACTTGCATGTGCTGAGCCACACTTCACGCAGCGATGCTGCTTTTGGCAGTACTTCATAGTATGACCGAATTCCTGGCAACGGTGGCACTGGGGGATGTCCATATGGCGGTCAGGGCATTCGACTGAAATGCGCACCTGAGAGATGGAGCGAAGATTGTAAACCTCTTTGTTATTTGCAGCCGGCTCCAACTCCAAATAACACAGATTCAGCTCCTTTTTAGTAACTCGACTTGTGATGGTTTGGACACCACGCACCGCGTGCCCAAGTCTGGCCAGCTCATCTCTGATGCGATCAATTTTCTGCAAGGATGGATGCAGTCCCCTGATCACCACGCGGAAACCTCTATCTTCTTTCAATTGGTATGAATGAAACGGGATTCGCTTATCCGTGAACAATCTCTGAATTGCCCTGTAGGCGTCAATACCATTTGGCATTACCCTGACTGTACCACCACCACCTAATTTGAGCATAAAGCTGTCAGGCGGCGTAACAGCATTTAGTGCTTTCAGCAGTCCAACAACGTTGGTGATACCCTCAGCAATGAGTGGGGGAGGTTTAGATGTTCTTGTTGGCCGAACTTCAACAGAGTCAACATTTGGTGCGTTTGATAGGGAACAATCGCGTATCTCAGCGGCAGTGCTTAGATTGGGGTCCTCATCGTGAGTAACTTCATTACTAGTAGACGCAGTCAGCGGGACCATCTCTTCCATGTCGACCGACTCGACATCTGCGTCAGAATCTGACAGCAGATCCTCAAGCGCATGTGGCGGTGCACGAGCTCCAGCAGAAGAAGGCGGCACTGCATCCAAGTCAATTTCATCTTCAACTATCGCAATTTTCCTTTTTTTGTTGGCGTTGTTGCAGTTGTTGGCATTGTTAGTGTTTTTAATGTTTTTGTGAACATTGTTTTTGTTGTCGACGGTGTTCTTGTTTATGTAATTGTTGTAGCTCTTGGAATTGTTAGTATTTGCGTTATTGGCGTTGTTGTTATTGTTGCTGTTACCGCTCGCCAGGCGAGGCCGCAGATTATAGCGGAGTTCGCTGGTCTGTAAGGCAACAGAAGGCGAGCACCAAGGAACAGCACTATCTGGCGCATCGGCGTTAAAGGTGGTATGGGAGATGTCGCTCATATTGATTGAATATGTGGCCACCAAACAAAAAAATAAAAAATTTCGGGTATCCTAACATAAATCCTTGGGAACGCACACCAGCATTTTTCATTCTGAAGTGTATACGATAGGGAGACGTGCGGACTTCAACCTAGAACGTAACTATCGGAATACGGATATATCCATTCTATCCGACAGCCAAGCAGCATTGAACGCTATAATGGGGACTAAGGTAACATTGAAGGTAGTCCATGAAGTGCTAGACCTACTCGGGACTCACAGCAAGCACACCCTACGATGAGTTTCGGGCCACAGGGATACTTACCGGTCTATTGACAAGACATTGTAGACTAAGAAGTCACCTAACTAAATTGGTTATATATAGTAGTGATCTGTGCGTGTTTTGTGAAAGAGAGGAGGAATCCTCGATGCACATCGATGCATGTTTTGAATTGCATAGACATAGAAGGGCTCAACCCAACATTCGGGAGCTGCGGCTGATGGAAGAGATATAGGCTCAGAAGGGGCACAATAATGATAATAATATCATGGAGAAACTATCGAAGATCAGCTTATACAATCGTCGTGTTCGCATGAAACGTAAATTCGAAAAAACTTTGTCACCAGAGGAACTACGCAATGCATCTTATTGCATAATTTGGAACAACCAGCAATTATCATTCGTCGAAGACATTCGCCAACTGCAAAAAGATCAACCACTTAGGAGCCATCTAAAGTTTCTCAATCCTTTTCTAGATCGCTCCACAGGATTTTCATTTATCAGAGTTGGCGGCCGGCTAGAGAACGTTGACTTTGAAAACTTCGAAAAACATCCGATATTGTTGCCCAGTAAATTGCACTTCTTACGGATCTATGTGCGGCAACTACATGTAGCTTATGGGATCGCTGCCAGTGGACCGTCTTCGACCGGAACACCCATTCCAACTCTGAAGTATCGACTTCTGTGGGCCAATAAGTACGTATGTTCGCATACGAGGAAAGGGTCCCACAAAATCTTACTTGGCCGTATTCATTTGTTTGGCATCCAAGGCGGTGCACATCGAAGTGGTCTCTCAATTTTCCAGGAAGGCATTCTTGGCTGCTCTCAAACGAATGGTTGCTCGGCGAGCGCTGTCACTGACATCTATTGTGATAATGGAACTAACTTCGTGGGTGCAGCAAATGAGATAATAGGCTTTGAAACAATTTTTGTTTGGTCAAACTACTCAAGACGCAATATGAGAGTATTGTGCTTCGGATTTCGTGTCGTTTTATTTTATTCCCCCAGGGCACCCCACTTTGGCGTAATGGGGTTGTTGCACAAGACGTTTTCGAACACTTGCTTAACATTTGAGGAGCTCTGCACGATCAATACAGAAATCGAACTGTCGCCGTTATGTCGCCTGATTCCAACGACCTATCAGCAATCACCGCAGGTCACTTATCAGTTGGAAAATCTCTTCGGGTGCTTCCTGAACACATGCACGCCTCATCCAACAATTTGAAGCGGTTTGATATTATAACCCCTGCTAAACAGCAATTTTTGGCGTCGTTAGTCGTCAGACTATATTCACAAGCGCGTGCTTGAATCAAATTGACACATGGTCATAATGCATGACGACAATCTTCCGCCTCAGCAATGGAAGCTCGGCCGCATCGAATCACTTGTGCCTGAAGACGATGGTCATTTTCGAGTTGTTCGTCTTCGTACATCCAATGGCATCTGCTGTTGACCAGTACACAAATTGGCCATCTTACCGATGGAGGCTTGATGTGTTGAAAGCTGATCCTTTCAAGGTGGCCGGGATGTTTAGTCAAACTAACTTGAATACAGCTGATAATCTGTAATTTATAAATAACCTTGTTAATCTAAATAGTTTAAATACAGCCCAGATCTGAAGTTTCATGTTTGCATAAAAAACGCTTTGTGCAACGGACAGTGACCAATCTTGGAAGATAACTTGCTGGTAACCTCCCACCAAATAAAAAAATGTTCAGCCCCCAGGAACTTCGCCCCTACAAATCTCAAATACACATATCTTCTACAATTTTTAAGCTAGAGTCACCAAATTTTAAAACTATATTACTGGTAACTCGCATTTTTTCATCGGAAAAATTGGATGGCCACGCTAACTCTGCGGAAGATATGCGCATTTCTGATTTCTCGGAAAGAAGTTCCTGTGTGCGTGTGTGCGTGGTTTGAAGATGTATATGCCGACCTTTGGAAATCTTTCCAAGTTTGGGAGATATGCGGGTTCATTGCTTTACACTTTCGGAAATATCGGCATTGTCGATTATGGGGCAGGTTTTGGCGTGGCCATAAAGAATAATGCTTGAATAACTTATAGTACTTAAGTATTTCGCAGTCGGTTGCACTCGACTGCAACGTTCTCTCTTATTTTTTCATGTATTATGTTTTTGGTTTGGGACTGGTTATTTAAGTTCATTAATTAATTAATTTGTCCGTTTGTCTGGGTCTACAGGAAATGTTATAACCGAATCCAGGATGATGAAAAAATGTGGCTTCCATTCCTTTAGATGCGGAGCCGAGATGACGGACATAGGGTCTTCTTCTGAGGTCTTCCAGAATCTTGTGGAGTGGTTGCACGGTGGTGGCTCTGAGCTTCCAAGGTTCAGAGGTTAAGGCCGTACCTCTAGCTCACGTGATAGTGCGTGGCTCGTCCAATCTTCGAAATACAATTTTTCGTTCCTGGGGTGTTAGACTTGTTTTTTTTTTTTTTTTTTTAATTATTTTAAACAAATTTTAATGTGTTTAGGTTCAACAGTTGTCTGAATGGCTTTTTATTTTTGGCGCAGCTTTTAACTATAAAGTTTCTGCAGGTCGACGTTTTAATTTTTCTGCAACTCACATGTTCCAAAAATTTGAAAAGAGAGATTTTCCTGGGATCAGCTTTCTTTTGCGCTTAGGTGCAATTCGACCTTAGATCTCTCCTTAGCCAACGGATTATCTGGTATACCCAGAAAGCAGCTAGAGCTGGACAGGGCTATAGGTGACCTCAACAAGTGTATAACTAATAAATTTGAGGGTAACTGTCCGGTAGGGAAAAAGCACATGGAAAAAGATGCCCCATGGTGGAAAGACAGCATAGAAAGGCTGCGCGTGACCACACGTCGCCTCTTCAATAAAGCAAAGAGAGACGGAATATGGGAGCAGTACCGTGAAAGCCTTAACTCCAACAATAAGGAAATAAGAAAGGCCAAACCGAAAACTTCTGCGAAAGCATAGTCAGCACAAGCGAAGGCGCCAGGCTTCATCGGGCACTGGCGAAACGAGCGCCTGATGCGAACTTAGCACTGATGCGTGGGGATAACTCCTGCACCCAACGCAGAATGCATACAAGTAGGCAGGTCCACGGACACAGCACTTTATCACCTACGACGTACTTTGAATGCGGAAATTGATAATAAGGAAGTAGCATTGTGCGCCTTCTTAGATATCACATCACAGGATGCAATCAATGTTACCCTCGAGAGTCAATGCCATTATAGTCAGGGGCCTTAGTAGACTTAAGCCTGCGAATCTGTAAGCGGACCTCATCCGGGGTGATAGGTGTAATCGTTTGTACAGGATCAAGATCTGCATTTGAAAATGTTTCAGTATCCTGTACCTGAGTGGCTGGGTGATGCAAGTGCAAAAGACGTGAAGCGCCCTTTCGGCTCATACGCAAACACCGATGCAATCTCTGCATCCGATCGACCCCAAGTGTTGTTCGGTCGCATAATGGGGATCCGCCTGAGTGGCTGCCGCTTGACACAACGCGTTGCCTTCCACAAATTGAATCCATGATTCTTATTGGGATCGGCATTGCGGAGCATATCCTGGAAACATTTGCTTAAAATATCAAACAGCAGCTTTCGCAGTTCGTACACAGCCCGCCTAAAGTCGCTTAGATCCAACGGAGTGCGTGAGCGCATATATCGACGACGCAATGCTCTCTTGTGTCTTACCAGATCCAAAACCTCTGGTTTTAAAAGAGGCTGAGTTGGTCCACGTTGATATTACGCAGGAATAACTCCGCTGCGTCGTCAATATCAGCCGGTGAACTCAGCTCCATTTTCAAGTTGAACAAGCTGCTCCAACCTCTGCCGGAATCGGGCGATGTTTGTCTTGCGCGGCAGAAGACGTATCTTGGGAGCATTCAGAGCTGCAGGCACTCTGTACTCAACGATCAAAGGGATGTGATCGGAGTTAAGCTCAATTCTCTCGGATATACCAAGACAGTCAGACCGGATCCCAGCGTAGACAGCAAAGTCAATTGCTGTTGGCCTATGGTTGCCGTACGAGAAGTGCGTTGAACCTCCCGTGGCAAGTACTTGGAGGTTGGAGCTCTCACGCAATCCGCAAGCGCAATCCCACGGCGAGTGTCCAACGCAGCACCCCAAGGATGGTGTTGAGCATTCCAGTCTCCAGCAATCAGGAACTTGGGGCCAAGCTCGTCGAAGAGACACTTATAGTCTTCTATTTCCCACACAAAACGTGGTGGACAATAGACAGCCGCTAGGACTACTTCGCCTTGATCACTAGAGACTTTAACGACAGCACATTGAGCGCATATCCAACTGAATAAAGTCAGCGCATGATGTTGCAGTCAAGATTTTATGCTCCGCCACGCATGCGATCCGAAGGATGATTGTGAAGGTGAATGAGGCTGCTGCACTTGCTGAAATTGTTGCAGATGGGCCTTCTGATGTTGCGGGCGTTGCTGCTGCTGGTGTTGCTGCGAGTGTTTCTGTTTTTGCCGGCTGTGCTCTTTCTTGTTGTGCTGTTGCTTTGTGTGCTGCTGCGATACAACTTGTTGTTGAGTATGAACCTGCTGCTAACGATGACGCTGTTGCTGTTGCCCAAGTTGCGGCAGAGACTGAGGAACCTGAGGAGCCTGAGGAGCCGTTTGAAGTCTGGCAGCATCAGTATAACATACATTTTCCCTGCGAATGGGTGCCCGGCTTCTTGGGCGCGATTTTTGTAGGTCTTCAGCTGGCCTTCATGACTGAGCCACAAGCTTCCGCTCCTTGGCAACGCGCTGATATGCAAGGCATCCCTTCCAGCTTGCTGGGTGGTTACCACCTCAGTTCGCACATTTAGGGTCAACGTCCAACGGTTTTTCGCACACCCGACTTGCATGTGCTGAGCCACACTTCACGCAGCGATGCTGCTTTTGGCAGTACTTCATCGTATGACCGAATGTCACTGGGGGATGTCCATATGGCGGGAGAGATGGAGCGAATATTGTAAACCTCTTTGTTATTTGCAGCCGGCTCCAACTCCAAATAACACAGATTCGGCTCCTTTTTAGTAACTCGACTTGTGATGGTTTGGACACCACGCACCGCGTGCCCAAGTCTGGCCAGCTCATCTCTGATGCGATCAATTTTCTGCAAGGATGGATGCAGTCCCCTGATCACCACGCGGAAACCTCTATCTTCTTTCAATTGGTATGAATGAAACGGGATTCGCTTATCCGTGAACAATCTCTGAATTGCCCTGTAGGCGTCAATACCATTTGGCATTACCCTGACTGTACCACCACCACTGCATTTTAGCATAAAGCTGTCAGGCGGCGTAACAGCATTTAGTGCTTTCAGCAGTCCAACAACGTTGGTGATACCCTCAGCAATGAGTGGGGGAGGTTTAGATGGTCTTGTTGGCCGAACTTCAACAGAGTCAACATTTGGTGCGTTTGATAGGGAACAATCGCGTATCTCAGCGGCAGTGCTTAGATTGGGGTCCTCATCGTGAGTAACTTCATTACTAGTAGACGCAGTCAGCGGGACCATCTCTTCCATGTCGACCGACTCGACATCTGCTTCAGAATCTGACAGCAGATCCTCAAGCGCATGTGGCGGTGCACGAGCTCCAGCAGAAGAAGGCGGCACTGCATCCAAGTCAATTTCATCTTCAACTATCGCAATTTTCCTTTTTTTGTTGGCGTTGTTGCAGTTGAATTGACGTTGATATTTGTGTTATTTTTGGAGTTTTTGCTAGAGTTGTTGTTGGCATTGTTGGTGTTTTTAATGTTTTAGTGAACATAGTTATTGTTATTGTTGCTGTTCCCGCTCGCCAGGCGAGACCGCAGATTATAGCGGAGTTCGCTGGTCTGCAAGGCAACAGAAGGCGAGCACCAAGGAACAGCAGTATCTGGCGCATCGGCGTCAAAGGCGGTATGGGAGATATCGCTCATATTGATTGAATATGCGGCCAGCAAGCAAAAAAAAAAATTAAAAAAAAAACAAAAAAACAAATTCGGGTATCCTACCATAAATCCCTGGGAACGCACACCAGCATTTTTCATGCTGTAGTGTATGGGTTAGGGAGACGTGCGGACTTCAACCTAAAACATAACTATCGGAATACGGATATATCCATTCTATCCGATAGTCAAGCAGCATTGAACGCTATAATTGGGACTAAGATAACATCGAAAGTAGTCCATGAAGTTTTCTCAAAGCTAGACCTACTCGGGACTCACAACAGGCTCACCCTACGATGGGTCCCAGGCCAGAGGGACCTAGCAGGAATCGAGCCGTCTGATAAGCAGGGAAGAATGGGGGCAGGAAGGCCCTAACAGAACCAGAATCGTATTGTGGCATAGGGAGACACACTATACGACTGGAACTTAGAAACGAGGAGAGACAGAGGCGGCAACAGAGCTTGTCGGAGGCAGTAGGACTCCGACTAGCCAGACGATGTCTCCTAGGCGGTTATAATCTAAGTCTATTTAAACAAATTATAACCATGGGAAAGAACAGTCTTAGGATACTTATCGGTCTATTGACAAGACATTGTAGGCTAAGAAGTCACCTAACTAAATTGGGTATATATAGGAGCGATCTGTGCAGGTTTTGTGAAAGAGAGGAGGAATCTTCGATGTACATCCTAGCAGAATGTGTCGCTTTACTAGAAGAGCATGTAGCATCCTAAAGGTGCATGTTTTGAATTGAAGAGACATAGAAAGCCTCAACCCAACATTCGTGCTGGGGCTGATGGAAGAGCTATAGCCTCAGAAGGGTCACAATATATCAAACAGGTCGCGGTGCAGCTTCCCCCCAATAATAATATCATGGAGAAACTATCGAAGATCAGCTTATACAATCGTCGTGTTCGCATGAAACGTAAATTCGAAAAAACTTTGTCATCCGAGGAACTACGCAATGCATCCTATTGCATAATTTGGAACATCCAGCAATTATCATTCGTCGAAGACATTCGCCAACTGCAAAAAGATCAACCACTTAGGAGCCATCTAAAGTTTCTCAATCCTTTTCTAGATCGCTCCACAGGATTTTCACTTATCAGAGTTGGCGGCCGGCTAGACAACGTTGAGTTTGAGAACTTCGAAAAACATCTGATATTGTTGCCCAGTAAATTGCACTTCTTCCGGATCTATGTGCGTCAACTACATGTAGCTTATGGGATCGCTGCCAGTGGACCGTCTTCGACCGGAACACCCATTCCAACTCTGTCAGTATCGGCTTCGGTGGGCCAATAATCGGATGTTCGCATACGAGGAAAGGGTCCCACAAAATCTTACTTGGCCGTATTCATTTGTTTGGCATCCAAGGCGGTGCACATCGAAGTGGTCTCTCAATTTTCCACGAAAGCATTCTTGGCTGCACTCAAACGAATGGTTGCTCGGCGAGCGCTGTCCACTGACATCTATTGTGATAATGGAACTAACTTCGTGGGTGCAGCAAATGAGGTAAAGGCTTTGAAACAATTTTTGTTTGATCAATCTACTCAAGACGCAATATCAGAGTATTGTGCTTCGGATTTCGTGTCGTTTCATTTAATTCCCCCAGGGTACCCCACTTTGGTGTAAGGGGGTTCTGGCACAAGAAGTTTTCGAACACTTGCCTAACATTTGAGAAGCTCTGCACGATCACAACGAAATCAGAACTGTCGCCGTTGTCCCTGATTCCAACGACCTATCAGCAATCACCCCAGGTCACTTATCAGTTGGAAAATCTCTTCGGGCGCTTCCCGACACACGCCTCATCCTAACAATTTGGAGCGGTTTGACGTTATAACCGCTGCTAAACAGCAATTTTGGCGTCGTTAGTCGTCAGACTATATTCACAAGCGCGTGCTTGAATCAAATTGACACATGGTCATAATCCATGACGACAATCTTCCGCCTCAGCAATGGAAGCTCGGCCGCATCGAATCACTTGTGCCTGGAAAGGATGGTCATGTTCGAGTTGTTCATCTTCGTACATCCAATGGCATCTGCTGTCGACCAGTACACAAATTGGCCATCTTACCGATGGAGGCTTGATGTGTTGAAAGCGATCCTTTCAAGGTGGCCGGGATGTTTAGTCAAACTAACTTGAATACAGCTGATAATCTGTAATTTATAAATAACCTTGTTAATCTAAATAGTTTAAATACAGCCCAGTTTCATGTTTGCATAAAAAACGCTTTGTGCAACGGACAGTGACCAAACTTGGAAGATAACTTGCTGGTAACCTCCCACCAAATAAAAAATGTTCAGCCCCAGGAACTTCGCCCTACAAATCTCAAATACACATATCTTCTACAATTTGTAAGCTAGAGTCACCAAATTTTAAAACTATATTACTGGTAACTCGCATTTTTCATCGGAAAAATTGGATGGCCACGCTAACTCTGCGGAAGATATGCGCATTTCTGATTTCTCGGAAGAAGTTCCTGTGTGCGTGTGTGCGTGGTTTGAAGATGTATATGCCGACCTTTGGAAATCTTTCCAAGTTTGGGAGATATGCGGGTTCATTGCTTCACACTTTCCGAAATATCGGCATTGTCGATTATGGGGGCAGGTTTTGGCGTGGCCATAAAGAATAATGCTTGAATAACTTATAGTACTTAAGTATTTTCGCAGTCGGTTGCACTCGACTGCAACGTTCTCTCTTATTTTTTCATGTATTATGTTTTTGGTTTGGGACTGGTTATTTAAGTTCATTAATTAATTAATTTGTCCGTTTGTCTGGGTCTACAGGAAATGTTATAACCGAATCCAGGATGATGAAAAATGTGGCTTCCATTCCTTTAGATGCGGAGCCGAGATGACGGACATAGGGTCTTCTTCTGAGGTCTTCCAGAATCTTGTGGAGTGGTTGCACGGTGGTGGCTCTGAGCTTCCAAGGTTCAGAGGTTAAGGCCGTACCTCTAGCTCACGTGATAGTGCGTGGCTCGTCCAATCTTCGAAATACATTTTTTGTTCCTGGGGTTTTAGACTTGTTTTTTTTTTTTTTTTTTTTTAATTATTTTAAACAAATTTTAATGTGTTTAGTTTTAACAGTTGTCTGAATGGTTTTTTTTTATTTTTGGCGCAGCTTTTAACTATAAAGTTTCTGCAGGTCGACGTTTTAATTTTTCTGCAACTCACATGTTCCAAAAATTTGAAAGAGATTTTCCTGGGATAAGCTTTCTTTTTGCGCTTAGGTGCAATTCGACCTTAGATCTTTCCTTAGCCAACGGATTATCTGGTATACCCAGAAAGCAGCTAGAGCTGGACAGGGCTATAGGTGACCTCAACAAGTGTATAACTAATAAATTTGAGGGTAACTGTCCGGTAGGGAAAAAGCACATGGAAAAAGATGCCCCATGGTGGAAAGACAGCATAGAAAGGCTGCGCATTACCACACGTTGCCTTTTCAATAAAGCAAGAGGAGAGGAATATGGGAGCGGTACCGTGAAAGCCTTAACTCCAACAATAAGGAAATAAGAAAGGCCAAACCGAAAACTTCTGCGAAAGCATAGTCAGCACAAGCGAAGGCGCCAGGCTTCATCGTGCACTGGCGAAACGAGCGCCTGATGCGAACTTAGCACTGATGCGTGGGGATAACTCCTGCACCCAACGCAGAATGCATACAGTATGCAGGTTCACGATCACAGCACTTTATCACCTACGACCTTCTTTGAATGCGGAAATTGATAATAAGGAAGTAGCATTGTGCGCCTTCTTAGATATCACATCACACGATGCAATCAATGTTACCCTCGAGAGTCAATGCCATTATAGTCACGGGCCTTAGTAGACTTAAGCCTGCGAATCTGTAAGCGGACCTCATCCGGGGTGATAGGTGTGATCGATTGTACAGGATCAAGATCTACATTTGAAAATGTTTCAATATCCTGTACCTGAGTGGCTGGGTGATGCAAGTGCAAAAGACGTGAAGCGACCTTCCAGCTCATCCGCAAACACCGATGCGATCTCTGCATCCGATCGACACCAAGTGTTGTCCGGTCGCATAATGGGGATCCGCCTGAGTGGCTGCCGCTTGACACAACGCGTTGCCTTCCACAAATTGAATCCATGATTCTTATTGGGATCGGCATTGCGGAGCATATCCTGGAAACATTTGCTCTTAATATCAAACAGCAGCTTTCGCAGTTCGCACGCAGCCCGCCTAAAGTTACTTAGATCAAACGGATTGCGTGAGCGTATATATCGACGACGCAATGCTCTCTTGTGCCTTGCCAGATCCAAAACCTCTGGTTTTAAAAGAGGCTGAGTTGGAGGCGAACAAGGTAGTTGGCCAAGCATTGAGTATTCCGCGGCCACGTTGATATTACGCAGGAATAACTCCGCTGCGTCGTCAATATCAGCCGGTGAACTCAGCTCCATGTTCAAATTGACAAGCTGCTCCAACCTCTGCCGGAATCGGGTGATGTTTGCCTTGCGCGGCAGAAGACGTATCTTGGGAGCATTCAGAGCTGCAGGCACGCTGTACTCAACGATCAAATGGATGTGATCGGAGTTAAGCTCATTCTCTCGGATATACCAAGACAGTCAGACCGGATCCCAGCGTACACAGCAAAGTCAATTGCTGTTGGCCTATGGTTGCCGTACGAGAAGTGCGTTGCACCTCCCGTGGCAAGTACTTGGAGGTTGGAGTCTCACGCAATCCGCAAGCGCAATCCCACGGCGAGTGTCCAACGCTGCACCCCAGAAGATGGTGTTGAGCATTCCAGGTCTCCAGCAATCAGGAACTTTGGGCCAAGCTCTTCGAAGAGACATTTATAGTCTTCTATTTCCCACACAAAACGTAGTGGACAATAGACAGCAGCCAAGACTACTTCGCCTTGATCACTAGAGACTTTAACGACAGCACATTGTGCGCATATTCAACTGAATAAAGTCAGCGCATGATGTTGCAGTCAAGATTTTATGCTCCGCCACGCATGCGATCCGAAGGATGAGTGGGAAGGTGAATATCGTAACCTGGTAGCCTGTAGTGCGATCTGGAGCAGTAGTGATTCTCGCAGACCAACATTACTTCTATTTGATGGCGTTGAATAAATAGCTTCAACTCATTGGCATTATTTGCAAGGCCATTGTTTGCAAGTGCAGCGTGCAAGAGGCTCATCTCGGCCATTAGTGTCTCACGCAACTTGTCGATTTTGACATAAGACTGTCAAAAAGGAGCTGGGAGTGCTCATGGTACAGATGAGGCTGCTGCACTGCTGAAATTGTTGCAGAGGGCCTTCTGATGTTTGCGGGCGTTGCTGCTGCTGGTGTTGCTGCGAGTGTTTCTGTTTTTGCCGGCTGTGCTCTTTCTTTTTGTGCTGTTGCTTTGTGTGCTGTTGCGGTACAACTTGTTGTTGAGTATGAACCTGCTGCTAACGATGACGCTGTTGCTGTTGCCCAAGTTGCGGCAGAGACTGAGGGAGCCTGAGGAGCCGTTTAAAGTCTGGCAGTATCAGTATAACATACATTTTCCCTGAGAATGGGTGCCGGGCTTATTGGGCGCGATTTTTGTAGGTTCAGCTGGCCTTCGTGACTGAGCCACAAGCTTCCGCTCCTTGGCAACGCGCTGATAAGCAAGGCATCCCTTCCAGCTTGCTGGATGGTTACCACCGCAGTTGGCACATTTCGGGTCAGCGTCCAAAGGTTTTTCGCATACCCGACTTGCATGTGCTGAGCCACACTTCACGCAGCGATGCTGCTTTTGGCAGTACTTCATAGTATGACCGAATTCCTGGCAACGGTGGCACTGGGGGATGTCCATATGGCGTCAGGGCATTCGACTGAAATGCGCACCTGAGAGATGGAGCGAAGATTGTAAACCTCTTTGTTATTTGCAGCCGGCTCCAACTCCAAATAACACAGATTCAGCTCCTTTTTAGTAACTCGACTTGTGATGGTTTGGACACCACGCACCGCGTGCCCAAGTCTGGCCAGCTCATCTCTGATGTCGATCAATTTTCTGCAAGGATGGATGCAGTCCCCTGATCACCACGCGGAAACCTCTATCTTCTTTCAATTGGTATGAATGAAACGGGATTCGCTTATCCGTGAACAATCTCTGAATTGCCCTGTAGGCGTCAATACCATTTGGCATTACCCTGACTGTACCACCACCACTGCATTTTAGCATAAAGCTGTCAGGCGGCGTAACAGCATTTAGTGCTTTCAGCAGTCCAACAACGTTGGTGATACCCTCAGCAATGAGTGGGGGACGTTTAGATGGTCTTCTTGGCCGAACTTCAACAGAGTCAAAATTTGTTGCCTTTGATAGGGAGCAATCGCACTTCCGAGCGCTTGTGGCGCTGCACGAGCTCCAGCAGAAGTAGGCGGCACTGCATCCAAGTCAATTTCATCTTCAACTATCGCAATTTTCCTTTTTTTGTTGGCGTTGTTGCAGTTGAAATTGTTGACGTTTATATTGGTGTTATTTTTGGTATTTATGTTAATGTTGTTGTTGGCATTGTTAGTGTTTTGAATGTTTTCGTGGACATTGTTTTTGTTGTTGACGGTGTTGTTGATGATGTAGTTGTTGTAGCTCTTGGAATTGTTAGTATTTGCGTTATTGGCGTTGTTGTTATTGTTGCTGTTACCGCTCGCCAGGCGAGACCGCAGATTATAGCGGAGTTCGCTGGTCTGTAAGGCAACAGAAGGCGAGCACCAAGGAACAGCAGTATCTGGCGCATCGGCGTCAAAGGCGGCATGGGAGATATCGCTCATATTGATTGAATATGTGGCCATCAAGCAAAAAAATGAAAAAATAAATAAAAAATTTCGGGTATCTTACCATAAATCCCTGGAAAGCACACCAGCATTTTTCATTCTGAAGTGAATACGATAGGGAAACGTGCGGACCTTAACCTAGAACGTAACTATCGGAATACGGATATATCCATTCTATCCGACAGCCAAGCAGCATTGAACGCTATAATGGGGACTAAGGTAACATTGAAGGTAGTCCATGAAGTGCTAGACCTACTCGGGACTCACCTCGGGACTCACACCCTACGATGAGTTCGGGCCACAGGGATTTTTTGGGAAACAAGGCGGCTGATAACCAAGCACAAATGAGGGCAGAAAGGCCCCTAACAGGACCAGAAGTGTGGCCTAGGGGACGCTCTATACGACTGCAACTTAGAAACGAGGAGAGACAGAGATGGTAACAGAGCTGGTCAGAGGCAGTAGGACTCCGATAAGCCAGATGGCTCCTAGGCGGTTATAATCTAAGTCGATTTAAGCAAATTATAACCATGGGAAAGAACTGCCTTAGGATACCGGTCTATTGACAAGACATTGTAGACTAAGAAGTCACCTAACTAAATTGGGTATATATAGGAGCGATCTGTGCAGGTTTTGTGAAAGAGAGGAGGAATCCTCGATGTACATCCTAGCAGAATGTGTCGCTTTAACTAGAAGAGCATGTAGCATCCTAAAGGTGCATGTTTTGAATTGAAGAGACATAGAAAGCCTCAACCCAACATTCGTGCTGCCAATAATAATAATATCATGGAGAAACTATCGAAGATCAGCTTATACAATCGTCGTGTTCGCATGAAACGTAAATTCGAAAAAACTTTGTCACCCGAGGAACTACGCAATGCATCTTATTGCATAACTTGGAACAACCAGCAATTATCATTCGTCGAA
Organism: Drosophila paucipuncta; assembly: GCA_035043875.1. Taxonomy (NCBI): domain Eukaryota; kingdom Metazoa; phylum Arthropoda; class Insecta; order Diptera; family Drosophilidae; genus Drosophila; species Drosophila paucipuncta. Next base: position 109,511 of record JAWNMP010000005.1, on the reverse strand, counting down.
GACATTCGCCAACTGCAAAAATATCAACCACTTAGGAGCCATCTAAAGGTTCTCAATCCTTTTCTAGATCGCTCCACAGGATTTTCACTTATCAGAGTTGGCGGCCGGCTAGACAACGCTGAGTTTGAGAACTTCGAAAAACATCCGATATTGTTGCCCAGTAAATTGCACTGCTTCCGGATCTATGTGCGGCAACTACATGTAGCTTATGGGATCGCTGCCAGTGGACCGCCTTCGACCGGAACACCCATTCCAACTCTGAAGTATCGACTTCTGAGGGCCAATGAGTACGTATGTTCGCATACGAGGAAAGGGTCCCACAAAATCTTACTTGGCCGTATTCATTTGTTTGGCATCCAAGGCGGTGCACATCGAAGTGGTCTCTCAATTATCCACGAAAGCATTCTTGGCTGCACTCAAACGAATGGTTGCTCGGCGAGCGCTGCCCACTGACATCTATTGTGATAATGGAACTAACTTCGTGGGTGCAGCAAATGAGATAATAGCTTTGAAACAATTTTTGATTGATCAAACTACTCAAGACGCAATATGAGAGTATTTTGCTTCTGATTTCGTGTCGTTTCATTTAATTCCCCCAGGGCACCCCACTTTGGCGTAATGGGGTTGTTGCACAAGAAGCTATCGAACACTTGCCTAACATTTGAGGAGCTCTGCACGATCACAACAGAAATCGAACTGTCGCCGTTGTCGCCTGATTCCAACGACCTATCAGCAATCACCCCAGGTCACTTGTTAGTTGGAAAATCTCTTCCGGCGCTTCCCGAACACACGCCTCATCCTAACAATTTGGAGCGGTTTGACGTTATAACCGCTGCTAAACAGCAATTTTGGCGTCGTTAGTCGTCAGACTATATTCACAAGCGCGTGCTTGAATCAAATTGACACATGGTCATAATCCATGACGACAATCTTCCGCCTCAGCAATGGAAGCTCGGCCGCATCGAATCACTTGTGCCTGGAAAGGATGGTCATGTTCGAGTTGTTCATCTTCGTACAGCCAATGGCATCTGCTGCCGACCAGTACACAAATTGGCCATCTTACCGATGGAGGCTTGATGTGTTGAAAGCTGATCCTTTCAAGTTGGCCGGGATGTTTAGTCAAACTAACTTGAATACAACTGATATTGAATGATTAGCTGATAATCTGTCAATTTATAAATAAACTTGTTAATTTAAATAGTTTAAATACAGCCCAGATCTGAAGTTTCATGTTTGCATAAAAAACGCTTTGTGCAACGGACAGTGACCAATCTTGGAAGATAACTTGCTGGTAACCTCCTCCAAATAAATAAAGTTTCAGCCCCCAGGAACTTCGCCCCTACAAATCTCAAATACACATGTCTTCTACAATTTGTAAGCTAGAGTCACCAAATTTTAAAACTATATTACTGGTAACTCGCATTTTTCACCGGAAAATTTGATGGCCACGCCAACTCTGCGGAAGATATGCGCATTTCTGATTTCTAGGAAGGAAGTTCCTGTGTGCGTGTGTGCGTGGTTTGAAGATGTATATGCCGATCTTTGTAAATCTTTCCAAGTTTGGGAGATATGCGGGTTCATTGCTTTACACTTTCCGAAATATCGGCATTGTCGATTATGGGGGCAGGTTTTGGCGTGGCCATAAAGAATAATGCTTGAATAAATTATAGTACTTAAGTATTTCGCAGTCGGTTGCACTCGACTGCAACGTTCTCTCTTATTTTTTCATGTATTATGTTTTTGGTTTGGGACTGGTTATTTAAGTTCATTAATCAATTAATTTGTCCGTTTGTCTGGGTTTACAGGAAATGTTATAACCGAATCCAGGATGATGAAAAAATGTGGCTTCCATTCCTTTAGGTGCGGAGCCGAGATGACGGACATAGGGTCTTCTTCTGAGGTCTTCCAGAATCTTGTGGAGTGGTTGCACGGTGGTGGCTCTGAGCTTCCAAGGTTCAGAGGTTAAGGCCGTACCTCTAGCTCACGTGATAGTGCGTGGCTCGTCCAATCTTCGAAATACATTTTTCGTTCCTGCCGTTTTAGGCTTGTTTTTTTTTTTTTTTTAATTATTTTAAACAAATTTTAATGTGTTTAGTTTTAACAGTTGTCTGAATTGTTTTTTATTTTTGGCGCAGCTTTTAACTATAAAGTTTCTGCAGGTCGACGTTTTAATTTTTCTGCAACTCACATGTTCCAAAAATTTGAAAAGAGAAATTTTCCTGGGATCAGCTTAAATTTTTTCTTTAGAAACTCAGTTTCTTTTTGCGCTTAGGTGCAATTCGACCTTAGATCTCTCCTTAGCCAACGGATTATCTGGTATACCCAGAAAGCAGCTAGAGCTGGACAGGGCTATAGGTGACGTCAAAAAGTGTATAACTAATAAATTTGAGGGTAACTGTCCGGTAGGGGAAAAGCACATGGGAAAAGATGCCCCATGGTGGAAAGACAGCCTAGAAAGGCTGCGCATTACCACACGTTGCCTTTTCAATAAAGCAAAGAGGGAGAGGAATATGGGAGCAGTACCGTGAAAGCCTTAACTCCTACAATAAGGAAATAAGAAAGACCAAACCGAAAGCTTCTGCGAAAGCATAGTCAGCACAAGCGAAGGCGCCAGGCTTCATAGTGCACTGGCGAAACGAGCGCCTCATGCGAAATTAGCACTGAAGCGTGGGGATAACTCCTGCACCCAACGCAGCATGCATACAGAGTAGGCACGTTCACGGACACATCACTTTATCACCTACGACCTTCTTTGAATGCGGAAATTGATAATAAGGAAGTAGCATTATGCGCCTTCTTAGATATCACATCACACGATGCCATCAATATTACCCTCGAGAGTCAATGCCATTATAGTCAGGGGCCTTAGTAGACTTAAGCCTGCGAATCTGTAAGCGGACCTCATCCGGGGTGATAGGTGTGATCGATTGTACAGGATAGAGATCTGCATTTGAAAATGTTTCAGTATCCTGTAACTGGGTGGCTGGGTGATGCAAGTACAAAAGGCGTGAAGCGACCTTCTAGCTCATCCGCAAATGCCGATGCAATCTCTGCATCCGATCGACACCAAGTGTCGTCCGGTCGCATAATGGGGATCCGCCTGAGTGGCTGCCGCTTGACACAACGCGTTGCCTTCCACAAATTGAATCCATGATTCTTGTTGGGATCTTCATTGCGGAGCATATCCTGGAAACATTTGCTCTTAATATTAAACAGCAGATTTCGCAGTTCGCACGCAGCCCGCCTAAATATATGCGTGAGCACATATATCGACGACACAATGCTCTCTTGTGCCTTACCAGATCCAAAACCTCTGGTTTTAAAAGAGGCTGAGTTGGAGGCGAACAAGGTATTTGTCAAGCATGGAGTATTCCGCCGCCACGTTAATATTACGTAGGAATAACTTCGCTGCGTCGTCAATATCAGCCGGTGAACTCAGCTCCATGTTTAAGTTGACAAGCTGCTCCAACCTCTGCCGGAATCGGGTGATGTTTGCCTTGCGCGGCAGAAGACGTATCTTGGGAGCATTCAGAGCTGCAGGCCTCTGTACTCAACGATCAAGTGGATGTGATCGGAGTTAAGCTCAATTCTCTCGGATATACCAAGACAGTCAGACCGGATCCCAGCGTAGACAGCAAAGTCAATTGCTGTTGGCCTATGGTTGCCGTACGAGAAGTGCGTTGCACCTCCCGTGGCAAGTACTTGGAGGTTGGAGTCTCTCACGCAATCCGCAAGCGCAATCCCACGGCGAGTGTCCAACGCTGGACCCCAAAGATGGTGTTGAGCATTCCGGTCTCCAGCAATCAGGAACTTGGGGCCAAGCTCTTCGAAGAGACACTTATAGTCTTCTATTTCCCACACAAAACGTAGTGGACAATAGACAGCCGCTAGGACTACTTCGCCTTGATCACTAGAGACTTTAACGACAGCACATTGTGCGCATATTCAACTGAATGAAGTCAGCGCATGGTGTTGCAGTGAAGATTTATGATACTGCTGCTCCGCCACGCATGCGATCCGAAGGATGAGTGGGAAGGTGAATATCGTAACCTGGTAGCCTGTAGTGCGATCTGGAGCAGTAGTGATTCTCGCAGACCAACATTACTTCTATTTGATGGCGTTGAATAAATAGCTTCAACTCATTTGCATTATTTGCAAGGCCATTGTTTGCAAGTGCAGCGTGCAAGAGGCTCATCTCGGCCATTAGTGTCTCACTCAACTTGTCGAATTTTGACATAAGACTGTCAAAAAGGAGCTGGGAGTGCTCATGGTACAGATGAGGCTGCTGCACTTGCTGAAATTGTTGCAGAGGGCCTTCTGATGTTTGCGGGCGTTGCTGCTGCTGGTGTTGCTGCGAGTGTTTCTGTTTTTGCCGGCTGTGCTCTTTCTTTTTGTGCTGTTGCTTTGTGTGCTGTTGCGGTACAACTTGTTGTTGAGTATGAACCTGCTGCTAACGATGACGCTGTTGCTGTTGCCCAAGTTGCGGCAGAGACTGAGGAGCCTGAGGAGCCGTTTAAAGTCTGGCAGTATCAGTATAACATACATTTTCCCTGAGAATGGGTGCCGGGCTTATTGGGCGCGATTTTTGTAGGTTCAGCTGGCCTTCGTGACTGAGCCACAAGCTTCCGCTCCTTGGCAACGCGCTGATATGCTAGGCATCCCTTCCAACTTGATGGGTGGTTAGCACCCCAGTTCGCACATTTAGGCTCAGCATCCAACGGTTTTTCGCGCACCTGACTTTCATGTGCTGAGCCACACTTCACGCAGCGATGCTGCTTTTGGCAGTACTTCATCGTATGACCGAATGTCACTGGGGGATGTCCATATGGCGGGAGATGGAGCGAATATTGTAAACCTCTGTGTTATTTGCAGCCGGCTCCAACTCCAAATAACACAGATTCAGCTCCTTTTTAGTAACGCGACTTGTGATGGTTTGGACACCACGCACTGCGTGCCCAACTCTGGCCAGCTCATCTCTGATTCGATCAATTTTCTTCAAGGATGGATGCGGTCCCCTGATCACCACGCGGAAACCTCTATCTTCTTTCAATTGGTATGAATGAAACGTGATTCGCTTATCCGTGAACAATCTCTGAATTGCCCTGTAGGCGGCAATACCATTTGGCATTACCCTGAATGTACCACCACCTGCATTTTAGCATAAAGCTGTCAGGCGGCGTGACATCATTTAGTGCTTCCAGTAGACCAACAACGTTGGTGATACCCTCAGCAATGAGTGGGGAACGTTTAGATGTTCTTCTTGGCCGAACTTCAACAGAGTCAAAATTTGTTGCCTTTGATAGGGAACAATCGCACTTCCGAGCGCTTGTGGCGCTGCACGAGCTCGAGCAGAAGTAGGCGGCACTGCATCCAAGTCAATTTCATCTTCAACTATCGCAATTTTCCTTTTTTTGTTGGCGTTGTTGCAGTTGAAATTGTTGACGTTTATATTGGTGTTATTTTTGGTATTTATGTTAATGTTGTTGTTGGCATTGTTAGTGTTTTGAATGTTTTCGTGGACATTGTTTTTGTTGTTGACGGTGTTGTTGATGATGTAGTTGTTGTAGCTCTTGGAATTGTTAGTATTTGCGTTATTGGCGTTGTTGTTATTGTTGCTGTTACCGCTCGCCAGGCGAGGCCGCAGATTATGGCGGAGTTCGCTGGTCTGTAAGGCAACAGAAGGCGAGCACCAAGGAACAGCAGTATCTGGCGCATCGGCGTCAAAGGCGGCATGGGAGATATCGCTCATATTGATTGAATATGTGGCCATCAAGCAAAAAATAAAGAAAAAATAAATAAAAAATTTCGGGTATCCTACCATAAATCCCTGGAAAAGCACACCAGCATTTTTCATTCTGAAGTGAATACGATAGGGAAACGTGCGGACCTTAACCTAGAACGTAACTATCGGAATACGGATATATACATTCTATCCGACAGCCAAGCAGCATTGAACGCTATAATGGGGACTAAGGTAACATTGAAGGTAGTCCATGAAGTGCTAGACCTACTCGGGACTCACTCGGGACTCACACCCTACGATGAGTTCCGGGCCACAGGGATTTTTTGGGAAACAAGGCGGCTGATAACCAAGCACAAATGAGGGCAGAAAGGCCCCTAACAGGACCAGAAGTGTGGCCTAGGGGACGCTCTATACGACTGCAACTTAGAAACGAGCAGAGACAGAGATGGTAACAGAGCTGGTCAGAGGCAGTAGGACTCCGATAAGCCAGATGGCTCCTAGGCGGTTATAATCTAAGTACGATTTAAACAAATTATAACCATGGGAAAGAACTGCCTTAGGATACCGGTCTATTGACAAGACATTGTAGACTAAGAAGTCACCTAACTAAATTGGGTATATATAGGAGCGATCTGTGCAGGTTTTGTGAAAGAGAGGAGGAATCTTCGATGTACATCCTAGCAGAATGTGTCGCTTTAACTAGAAGAGCATGTAGCATCCTAAAGGTGCATGTTTTGAATTGAAGAGACATAGAAAGCCTCAACCCAACATTCGTGCTGCCAATAATAATAATATTATGGAGAAACTATCGAAGATCAGCTTATACAATCGTCGTGTTCGCATGAAACGTAAATTCGAAAAAACTTTGTCACCCGAGGAACTACGCAATGCATCCTATTGCATAATTTGGAACATCCAGCAATTATCATTCGTCGAAGACATTCGCCAACTGCAAAAAGATCAACCACTTAGGAGCCATCTAAAGTTTCTCAATCCTTTTCTAGATCGCTCCACAGGATTTTCATTTATCAGAGTTGGCGGCCGGCTAGAGAACGCTGACTTTGAAAACTTCGAAAAACATCCGATATTGTTGCCCAGTAAATTGCACTGCTTCCGGATCTATGTGCGGCAACTACATGTAGCTTATGGGATCGCTGCCAGTGGACCGCCTTCGACCGGAACACCCATTCCAACTCTGAAGTATCGACTTCTGAGGGCCAATGAGTACGTATGTTCGCATACGAGGAAAGGGTCCCACAAAATCTTACTCGGCCGTGTTCATTTGTTTGGAATCCAAGGCGGTGCACATCGAAGTGGTCTCTCAATTTTCCAGGAAGGCATTCTTGACTGCTCTTAAACGAATGGTTGCTCGGCGAGGGCTGTCCACTGACATCTATGGAACTAACTTCGTGGGTGCAGCAAATGAGATAATAGCTTTGAAACAATTTTTGATTGATCAAACTACTCAAGACGCAATATGAGAGTATTTTGCTTCTGATTTCGTGTCGTTTCATTTAATTCCCCAGGGCACCCCACTTTGGCGTAATGGGGTTGTTGCACAAGAAGCTATCGAACACTTGCCTAACATCTGAGGAGCTCTGCACGATCACAACAGAAATCGAACTGTCGCCGTTGTCGCCTGATTCCAACGACCTATCAGCAATCACCCCAGGTCACTTGTTAGTTGGAAAATCTCTTCCGGCGCTTCCCGAACACACGCCTCATCCCAACAATTTGGAGCGGTTTGACGTGATAACCGCTGCTAAACAGCAATTTTGGCGTCGTTAGTCGTCAGACTATATTCACAAGCGCGTGCTTGAATCAAATTGACACATGGTCATAATCCATGACGACAATCTTCCGCCTCAGCAATGGAAGCTCGGCCGCATCGAATCACTTGTGCCTGGAAAGGATGGTCATGTTCGAGTTGTTCATCTTCGTACATCCAATGGCATCTGCTGTCGACCAGTACACAAATTGGCCATCTTACCGATGGAGGCTTGATGTGTTGAAAGCTGATCCTTTCAAGTTGGCCGGGATGTTTAGTCAAACTAACTTGAATACAACTGATATTGAATGATTAGCTGATAATCTGTCAATTTATAAATAAACTTGTTAATTTAAATAGTTTAAATACAGCCCAGATCTGAAGTTTCATGTTTGCATAAAAAACGCTTTATGCAACGGACAGTGACCAATCTTGGAAGATAACTTGCTGGTAACCTCCCCCCAAATAAATAAAGTTTCAGCCCCCAGGAACTTCGCCCCTACAAATCTCAAATACACATGTCTTCTACAATTTGTAAGCTAGAGTCACCAAATTTTAAAACTATATTACTGGTAACTCGCATTTTTCACCGGAAAAATTTGATGGCCACGCTAACTCTGCGGAAGATAAGCGCATTTCTGATTTCTAGGAACGAAGTTCCTGTGTGCGTGTGTGCGTGGTTTGAAGATGTATATGCCGATCTTTGGAAATCTTTCCAAGTTTGGGAGATATGCGGGTTCATTGCTTTACACTTTCGGAAATATCGGCATTGTCGATTATGGGGGCAGGTGTTGGCGTGGCCATAAAGAATAATGCTTGAATAACTTGTAGTACTTAAGTATTTCGCAGTCGGTTGCACTCGACTGCAACGTTCTCTCTTATTTTTCGTGTATTATGTTTTTGGTTTGGGACTGGTTATTTAAGTTCATTAATTAATTAATTTGTTCGATTGTCTGGGTCTACAGGAAATGTTATAACCGAATCCAGGATGATGAAAAAATGTGGCTTCCATTCCTTTAAGTGCGGAGCCGAGATGACGGACATAGGGGCTTCTTCTGAGGTCTTCTAGAATCTTCTGGAGTGGTTGCACGGTGGTGGCTCTGAGCTTCCAAGGTTCAGAGGTTAAGGCCGTACCTCTAGCTCACGTGATAGTGCGTGGCTCGTACAGCGTGCAAGAGGCTCATCACGGCCATTAGTGTCTCACTCAACTTGTCGAATTTTGACATAAGACTGTCAAAAAGGAGCTGGGAGTGCTCATGGTACAGATGAGGCTGCTGCACTTGCTGAAATTGTTGCCGATGGGCCTTCTGATGTTGCGGGCGTTGCTGCTGCTGGTGTTGCTGCGAGTGTTTCTGTTTTTGCCGGCTGTGCTCTGGATGCCTAAGCAACTAGCGAACTTTTGTAACGTCGAGTTTTTTTTGTGCTGTTGCTTTGTGTGCTGTTGCGGTACAACTTGTTTTTGAGTATGAACCTGCTGCTAACGATGACGCTGTTGCTGTTGCCCAAGTTGCGGCAGAGACTGAGGAACCTGAGGAGCCTGGCAGCATCAGTATAACATACATTTTGCCTGCGAATGGGTGCCGTGCTTATTGGGCGCGATTTTGTAGGTTCAGCTGGCCTTCGTGACTGAGCCACAAGCTCCGCTCCTTGGCAACGCGCTGATATGCTAGGCATCCCTTCCAACTTGCTGGGTGGTTAGCACCTCAGTTCGCACATTTAGGGTCAATGTCCAACGGTTTTTCGCGCACCTGACTGGCATGTGCTGAGCCACACTTCACGCAGCGATGCTGCTTTGGCAGTACTTCATCGTATGACCGAATGTCACTGGGGGATGTCCATATGGCGGAAGAGATGGAGCGAATATTGTAAACCTCTTTGTTATTTGCAGCCGGCTCCAACTCCAAATAACACAGATTCAGCTCCTTTTTAGTAACTCGACTTGTGATGGTTTGGACACCACGCACCGCGTGCCCAAGTCTGGCCAGCTCATCTCTGATGCGATCAATTTTCTGCAAGGATGGATGCAGTCCCCTGATCACCACGCGGAAACCTCTATCTTCTTTCAATTGGTATGAATGAAACGGGATTCGCTTATCCGTGAACAATCTCTGAATTGCCCTGTAGGCGTCAATACCATTTGGCATTACCCTGACTGTACCACCACCACCTGCATTTTAGCATAAAGCTGTCAGGCGGCGTAACAGCATTTAGTGCTTTCAGCAGTCCAACAACGTTGGTGATACCCTCAGCAATGAGTGGGGGACGTTTAGATGTTCTTCTTGGCCGAACTTCAACAGAGTCAAAATTTGTTGCCTTTGATAGGGAACAATCGCGTATCTCAGCAACAGTGCTTAGATTGCGGTCCTCATCGTGAGTAACTCCATTACTAGTAGACGCATTCGGCGGGACCATCTCTTCTATGTCGACCGACTCGACATCTGCGTCAGAATCTGACAGCAGATCCTCGAGCGCTTGTGGCGCTGCACGAGCTCCAGCAGAAGTAGGCCTCATCCAAGTCAATTTCATCTTCAACTATCGCAATTTTCCTTTTTTTGTTGGCGTTGTTGCAGTTGAAATTGTTGACGTTGATATTGGTGTTATTTTTAGAGTTTTTGTTAGTGTTGTCGTTGGCATTGTTGGTGTTTTTAATGTTTTTGTGAACATTGTTTTTGTTGTCGACGGTGTTCTTGTTTATGTGATTGTTGTTTTCGATTTTGTTCTTTTTGCTGTTACCGCTCGCCAGTCGAGGCCGCAGATTATGGCGGAGTTCGCTGGTCTGTAAGGCAACAGAAGGCGAGCACCAAGGAACAGCAGTATCTGGGGCATCGGCGTCAAAGGCGGTATGGAGTATCGCTCATATTGATTGAATATGCGGCCATCAAGCAAAAAAATGAAAAAATAAATACAAAATTTCGGGTATCCTACCATAAATCCCTGGAAAAGCACACCAGCATTTTTCATTCTGAAGTGAATACGATAGGGAAACGTGCGGACTTCAACCTAGAACGTAACTATCGGAATACGGATATATCCATGCTATCCGACAGCCAAGCAGCATTGAACGCTATAATGGGGACTAAGGTAACATTGAAGGAAGTCCATGAAGTGCTAGACCTACTCGGGACTCACAACAAGCCCACCCTACGATGAGTTTCGGCCACAGGGATACTTACCGGTCTATTGTCAAGACATTGTAGACTAAGAAGTCACCTAACTAAATTGGTTATATATAGTAGCGATCTGTGCGTATTTTGTGAAAGAGAGGAGGAATCCTTGATGCACATCGATGCATGTTTTGAATTGCAGAGACATAGAGGGCTCAACCCAACATTCGGGAGCTGCGGCTGATGTGAGAAATATAGGCTCAGAAGGGGCACAATATATCAAATAGGTCGCGGTGCAGCTTCCGTCCAATGATAATAATATAATGGAGAAACTATCGAAGATCAGCTTATACAATCGTCGTGTTCGCATGAAACGTAAATTCGAAAAAACTTTGTCACCCGAGGAACTACGCAATGCATCCTATTGCATAATTTGGAACAACCAACAATTATCATTCGTCAAAGACATTCGCCAATTGCAAAAAGATCAACCACTTAGGAGCCATCTAAAGTTTCTCAATCCTTTTCTAGATCGCTCCACAGGATTTTCACTTATCAGAGTTGGCGGCCGGCTAGACAACGTTGAGTTTGAGAACTTCGAAAAACATCCGATATTGTTGCCCAGTAAATTGCACTTCTTACGGATCTATGTGCGGCCAGTACATGTAGCTTATGGGATCGCTGCCAGTGGACCGTCTTCGACCGGAACACTAATTCCAACTCTGTAGTATCGACTTCTGTGGGCCAATAAGTACGTATGTTCGCATACGAGGAAAGGGTCCCACAAAATCTTACTTGGCCGTATTCATTTGTTTGGCATCCAAGGCGGTGCACATCGAAGTGGTCTCTCAATTATCCACGAAAGCATTCTTGGCTGCACTCAAACGAATGGTTGCTCGGCGAGCGCTGCTCACTGACATCTATTGTGATAATGGAACTAACTTCGTGGGTGCAGCAAATGAGATAATAGCTTTGAAACAATTTTTGTTTGGTCAAACTACTCAAGACGCAATATGAGAGTATTGTGCTTCTGATTTCGTGTCGTTTCATTTAATTCCCCAGGGCACCCCACTTTGGCACAAGAAGCTATCGAACACTTGCCTAACATTTTAGGAGCTCTGCACGATCACAACAGAAATCGAACTGTCGCCTTTGTCGCCTGATTCCAACGACCTATCAGCAATCACCCCAGGACACTTATTAGTTGGAAAATCTCTTTGGGCGTTTCACGAACACACGCCTCATCTCAACAATTTGGAGCGGTTTGACGTTATAACCGCTGCTAAACAGCAATTTTGGCGTCGTTGGTCGTCAGACTATATTCACAAGCGCGTGCTTGAATCAAATTGACATCTTGGTCGTCAAATCCCGCTATTGGAACCATGGTCATAATCCAGGACGACAATCTTCCGCCTCAGCAATGGAAGCTCGGCCGCATCGAATCACTTGTGCCTGGAAAGGATGGTCATGTTCGAGTTGTTCATCTTCGTACAGCCAATGGCATCTGCTGCCGACCAGTACACAAATTGGCCATCTTACCGATGGAGGCTTGATGTGTTGAAAGCTGATCCTTTCAAGTTGGCCGGGATGTTTAGTCAAACTAACTTGAATACAACTGATATTGAATGATTAGCTGATAATCTGTCAATTTATAAATAAACTTGTTAATTTAAATAGTTTAAATACAGCCCAGATCTGAAGTTTCATGTTTGCATAAAAAACGCTTTGTGCAACGGACAGTGACCAATCTTGGAAGATAACTTGCTGGTAACCTCCCCCAAATAAATAAAGTTTCAGCCCCCAGGAACTTCGCCCCTACAAATCTCAAATACACATGTCTTCTACAATTTGTAAGCTAGAGTCACCAAATTTTAAAACTATATTACTGGTAACTCGCATTTTTTCACCGGAAAAATTTGATGGCCACGCCAACTCTGCGGAAGATATGCGCATTTCTGATTTCTAGGAAGGAAGTTCCTGTGTGCGTGTGTGCGTGGTTTGAAGATGTATATGCCGATCTTTGTAAATCTTTCCAAGTTTGGGAGATATGCGGGTTCATTGCTTTACACTTTCGGAAATATCGGCATTGTCGATTATGGGGCAGGTTTTGGCGTGGCCATAAAGAATAATGCTTGAATAACTTATAGTACTTAAGTATTTCGCAGTCGGTTGCACTCGACTGCAACGTTCTCTCTTATTTTTTCTTGTATTATGTTTTTGGTTTGGGACTGGTTATTTAAGTTCATTAATTAATTAATTTGTCCGTTTGTCTGGGTTTACAGGAAATGTTATAACCGAATCCAGGATGATGAAAAAATGTGGCTTCCATTCCTTTAGGTGCGGAGCCGAGATGACGGACATAGGGTCTTCTTCTGAGGTCTTCCAGAATCTTGTGGAGTGGTTGCACGGTGGTGGCTCTGAGCTTCCAAGGTTCAGAGGTTAAGGCCGTACCTCTAGCTCACGTGATAGTGCGTGGCTCGTCCAATCTTCGAAATACATTTTTCGTTCCTGGCGTTTTAGGCTTGTTTTTTTTTTTTTTTTAATTATTTTAAACAAATTTTAATGTGTTTAGTTTTAACAGTTGTCTGAATTGTTTTTTATTTTTGGCGCAGCTTTTAACTATAAAGTTTCTGCAGGTCGACGTTTTAATTTTTCTGCAACTCACATGTTCCAAAAATTTGAAAAGAGAAATTTTCCTGGGATCAGCTTAAATTTTTTCTTTAGAAACTCAGTTTCTTTTGCGCTTAGGTGCAATTCGACCTTAGATCTCTCCTTAGCCAACGGGTTATCTGGTATACCCAGAAAGCAGCTAGAGCTGGACAGGGCTATAGGTGACGTCAAAAAGTGTATAACTAATAAATTTGAGGGTAACTGTCCGGTAGGGGAAAAGCACATGGAAAAAGATGCCCCATGGTGGAAAGACAGCATAGAAAGGCTGCGCGTTACCACACGTCGCCTCTTCAATAAAGCAAAGAGGGAGAGGAATATGGGAGCGGTACCGTGAAAGCCTTAACTCCTACAATAAGGAAATAAGAAAGACCAAACCGAAAGCTTCTGCGAAAGCATAGTCAGCACAAGCGAAGGCGCCAGGCTCATCGTGCACTGGCGAAACGAGCGCCTCATGCGAAATTAGCACTGAAGCGTGGGGATAACTCCTGCACCCAACGCAGCATGCATACAGAGTAGGCACGTTCACGGACACATCACTTTATCACCTACGACCTTCTTTGAATGCGGAAATTGATAATAAGGAAGTAGCATTATGCGCCTTCTTAGATATCACATCACACGATGCCATCAATATTACCCTCGAGAGTCAATGCCATTATAGTCAGGGGCCTTAGTAGACTTAAGCCTGCGAATCTGTAAGCGGACCTCATCCGGGGTGATAGGTGTGATCGATTGTACAGGATAGAGATCTGCATTTAAAAATGTTTCAGTATCCTGTACCTGGGTGGCTGGGTGATGCAAGTGCAAAAGGCGTGAAGCGACCTTCCAGCTCATCCGCAAATGCCGATGCAATCTCTGCATCCGATCGACACCAAGTGTTGTCCGGTCGCATAATGGGGATCCGCCTGAGTGGCTGCCGCTTGACACAACGCGTTGCCTTCCACAAATTGAATCCATGATTCTTGTTGGGATCTTCATTGCGGAGCATATCCTGGAAACATTTGCTCTTAATATTAAACAGCAGATTTCGCAGTTCGCACGCAGCCCGCCTAAATATATGCGTGAGCACATATATCGACGACACAATGCTCTCTTGTGCCTTACCAGATCCAAAACCTCTGGTTTTAAAAGAGGCTGAGTTGGAGGCGAACAAGGTATTTGTCCAAGCATGGAGTATTCCGCCGCCACGTTAATATTACGTAGGAATAACTTCGCTGCGTCGTCAATATCAGCCGGTGAACTCAGCTCCATGTTTAAGTTGACAAGCTGCTCCAACCTCTGCCGGAATCGGGTGATGTTTGCCTTGCGCGGCAGAAGACGTATCTTGGGAGCATTCAGAGCTGCAGGCCTCTGTACTCAACGATCAAATGGATGTGATCGGAGTTAAGCTCAATTCTCTCGGATATACCAAGACAGTCAGACCGGATCCCAGCGTAGACAGCAAAGTCAATTGCTGTTGGCCTATGGTTGCCGTACGAGAAGTGCATTGCACCTCCCGTGGCAAGTACTTGGAGGTTGGAGTCTCTCACGCAATCCGCAAGCGCAATCCCACGGCGAGTGTCCAACGCAGGACACCAAAGATGGTGTTGAGCATTCCGGTCTCCAGCAATCATTAACTTGGGGCCAAGCTCTTCGAAGAGACACTTTAAAGTCTTCTATTTCCCACAGAAAATGTAGTGGACAATAGACAGCAGCCAAGACTACTTCGCCTTGATCACTAGAGACTTTAACGACAGCACATTGTGCGCATATTCAACTGAATAAAGTCAGCGCATGATGTTGCAGTCAAGATTTTATGCTCCGCCACGCATGCGATCCGAAGGATGAGTGGGAAGGTGAATATCGTAACCTGGTAGCCTGTAGTGCGATCTGGAGCAGTAGTGATTCTCGCAGACCAACATTACTTCTATTTGATGGCGTTGAATAAATAGCTTCAACTCATTGGCATTATTTGCAAGGCCATTGTTTGCAAGTGCAGCGTGCAAGAGGCTCATCACGGCCATTAGTGTCTCACTCAACTTGTCGAATTTTGACATAAGACTGTCAAAAAGGAGCTGGGAGTGCTCATGGTACAGATGAGGCTGCTGCACTTGCTGAAATTGTTGCAGAGGGGCCTTCTGATGTTTGCGGGCGTTGCTGCTGCTGGTGTTGCTGCGAGTGTTTCTGTTTTTGCCGGCTGTGCTCTTTCTTTTTGTGCTGTTGCTTTGTGTGCTGTTGCGGTACAACTTGTTGTTGAGTATGAACCTGCTGCTAACGATGACGCTGTTGCTGTTGCCCAAGTTGCGGCAGAGACTGAGGAGCCTGAGGAGCCGTTTAAAGTCTGGCAGTATCAGTATAACATACATTTTCCCTGAGAATGGGTGCCGGGCTTATTGGGCGCGATTTTTGTAGGTTCAGCTGGCCTTCGTGACTGAGCCACAAGCTTCCGCTCCTTGGCAACGCGCTGATAAGCAAGGCATCCCTTCCAGCTTGCTGGGTGGTTAGCACCGCAGTTGGCACATTTCGGGTCAGCGTCCAACGGTTTTTCGCATACCCGACTTGCATGTGCTGAGCCACACTTCACGCAGCGATGCTGCTTTTGGCAGTACTTCATCGTATGACCGAATGTCACTGGGGGATGTCCATATGGCGGGAGAGATGGAGCGAATATTGTAACCCTCTGTGTTATTTGCAGCCGGCTCCAACTCCAAATAACACAGATTCAGCTCCTTTTTAGTAACTCGACTTGTGATGGTTTGGACACCACGCACCGCGTGCCCAAGTCTGGCCAGCTCATCTCTGATTCGATCAATTTTCTGCAAGGATGGATGCGGTCCCCTGATCACCACGCGGAAACCTCTATCTTCTTTCAATTGGTATGAATGAAACGGGATTCGCTTATCCGTGAACAATCTCTGAATTGCCCTGTAGGCGGCAATACCATTTGGCATTACCCTGAATGTACCACCACCTGCATTTTAGCATAAAGCTGTCAGGCGGCGTGACATCATTTAGTGCTTCCAGTAGACCAACAACGTTGGTGATACCCTCAGCAATGAGTGGGGGACGTTTAGATGTTCTTCTTGGCCGAACTTCAACAGAGTCAAAATTTGTTGCCTTTGATAGGGAACAATCGCACTTCCGAGCGCTTGTGGCGCTGCACGAGCTCCAGCAGAAGTAGGCGGCACTGCATCCAAGTCAATTTCATCTTCAACTATCGCAATTTTCCTTTTTTTGTTGGCGTTGTTGCAGTTGAAATTGTTGACGTTTATATTGGTGTTATTTTTGGTATTTATGTTAATGTTGTTGTTGGCATTGTTAGTGTTTTGAATGTTTTCGTGGACATTGTTTTTGTTGTTGACGGTGTTGTTGATGATGTAGTTGTTGTAGCTCTTGGAATTGTTAGTATTTGCGTTATTGGCGTTGTTGTTATTGTTGCTGTTACCGCTCGCCAGGCGAGACCGCAGATTATAGCGGAGTTCGCTGGTCTGTAAGGCAACAGAAGGCGAGCACCAAGGAACAGCAGTATCTGGCGCATCGGCGTCAAAGGCGGCATGGGAGATATCGCTCATATTGATTGAATATGTGGCCATCAAGCAAAAAAATGAAAAAATAAATACAAAATTTCGGGTATCCTACCATAAATCCCTGGAAAAGCACACCAGCATTTTTCATTCTGAAGTGAATACGATAGGGAAACGTGCGGACCTTAACCTAGAACGTAACTATCGGAATACGGATATATCCATTCTATCCGACAGCCAAGCAGCATTGAACGCTATAATGGGGACTAAGGTAACATTGAAGGTAGTCCATGAAGTGCTAGACCTACTCGGGACTCACTCGGGACTCACACCCTACGATGAGTTCCGGGCCACAGGGATTTTTTGGGAAACAAGGCGGCTGATAACCAAGCACAAATGAGGGCAGAAAGGCCCCTAACAGGACCAGAAGTGTGGCCTAGGGGACGCTCTATACGACTGCAACTTAGAAACGAGCAGAGACAGAGATGGTAACAGAGCTGGTCAGAGGCAGTAGGACTCCGATAAGCCAGATGGCTCCTAGGCGGTTATAATCTAAGTCGATTTAAACAAATTATAACCATGGGAAAGAACTGCCTTAGGATACCGGTCTATTGACAAGACATTGTATACTAAGAAGTCACCTAACTAAATTGGGTATATATAGGAGCGATCTGTGCAGGTTTTGTGAAAGAGAGGAGGAATCTTCGATGTACATCCTAGCAGAATGTGTCGCTTTAACTAGAAGAGCATGTAGCATCCTAAAGGTGCATGTTTTGAATTGTAGAGACATAGAAAGCCTCAACCCAACATTCGTGCTGCCAATAATGATAATATCATGGAGAAACTATCGAAGATCAGCTTATACAATCGTCGTGTTCGCATGAAACGTAAATTCGAAAAAACTTTGTCACCGAGGAACTACGCAATGCATCCTATTGCATAACTTGGAACATCCAGCAATTATCATTCGTCGAAGACATTCGCCAACTGCAAAAAGATCAACCACTTAGGAGCCATCTAAAGTTTCTCAATCCTTTTCTAGATCGCTCCACAGGATTTTCACTTATCAGAGTTGGCGGCCGGCTAGACAACGTTGAGTTTGAGAACTTCGAAAAACATCCGATATTGTTGCCCAGTAAATTGCACTGCTTCCGGATCTATGTGCGGATGGGATCGCTGCCAGTGGACCGCCTTCGACCGGAACACCCCTTCCAACTCTGAAGTATCGACTTCGAGGGCCAATGAGTACGTATGTTCGCATACGAGGAAAGGGTCCCACAAAATCTTACTCGGCCTTGTTCATTTGTTTGGAATCCAAGGCGGTGCACATCGAAGTGGTCTCTCAATTATCCACGAAAGCATTCTTGGCTGCACTCAAACGAATGGTTGCTCGGCGAGCGCTGCCCACTGACATCTATTGTGATAATGGAACTAACTTCGTGGGTGCAGCAAATGAGCTAAAGGCTTTGAAACAATTTTTGTTTGATCAATCTACTCAAGACGCAATATCAGAGTATTGTGCTTCGGATTTCGTGTCGTTTCATTTTATTCCCCCAGGGCACCCCACTTTGGCGGACTCTGGGAAGCAGTAGAGCGCAAAGGGGTTGCTGCACAAGACGCTATCGAACACTTGCCTAACATTTGAGGAGCTCTGCACGATCACAACAGAAATCGAACTGTCGCCGTTGTCGCCTGATTCCAACGACCTATCAGCAATCACCCAGGTCTTTTGTTAGTTGGAAAATCTCTTCCGGCGCTTCCCGAACACACGCCTCATCCCAACAATTTGGAGCAGTTTGACGTTATAACCGCTGCTAAACAGCAATTTTGGCGTCGTTAGTCGTCAGACTATATTCACAAGCGCGTGCTTGAATCAAATTGACTACATGGTCATAATCCATGACGACAATCTTCCGCCTCAGCAATGGAAGCTCGGCCGCATCGAATCACTTGTGCCTGGAAGAGGATGGTCATGTTCGAGTTGTTCGTCTTCGTACATCCAATGGCATCTGCTGTCGACCAGTACACAAATTGGCCATCTTACCGATGGAGGCTTGATGTGTTGAAAGCTGATCCTTTCAAGTTGGCCGGGATGTTTAGTCAAACTAACTTGAATACAACTGATATTGAATGATTAGCTGATAATCTGTCAATTTATAAATAAACTTGTTAATTTAAATAGTTTAAATACAGCCCAGATCTGAAGTTTCATGTTTGCATAAAAAACGCTTTATGCAACGGACAGTGACCAATCTTGGAAGATAACTTGCTGGTAACCTCCCCCAAATAAATAAAGTTTCAGCCCCCAGGAACTTCGCCCCTACAAATCTCAAATACACATGTCTTCTACAATTTGTAAGCTAGAGTCACCAAATTTTAAAACTATATTACTGGTAACTCGCATTTTTTCACCGGAAAAATTTGATGGCCACGCTAACTCTGCGGAAGATAAGCGCATTTCTGATTTCTAGGAACGAAGTTCCTGTGTGCGTGTGTGCGTGGTTTGAAGATGTATATGCCGATCTTTGGAAATCTTTCCAAGTTTGGGAGATATGCGGGTTCATTGCTTTACACTTTCCGAAATATCGGCATTGTCGATTATGGGGGCAGGTGTTGGCGTGGCCATAAAGAATAATGCTTGAATAACTTATAGTACTTAAGTATTTCGCAGTCGGTTGCACTCGACTGCAACGTTCTCTCTTATTTTTTCGTGTATTATGTTTTTGGTTTGGGACTGGTTATTTAAGTTCATTAATTAATTAATTTGTCCGTTTGTCTGGGTCTACAGGAAATGTTATAACCGAATCCAGGATGATGAAAAAATGTGGCTTCCATTCCTTTAAGTGCGGAGCCGAGATGACGGACATAGGGGCTTCTTCGAGGTCTTCTAGAATCTTCTGGAGTGGTTGCACGGTGGTGGCTCTGAGCTTCCAAGGTTCAGAGGTTAAGGCCGTACCTCTAGCTCACGTGATAGTGCGTGGCTCGTACAGCGTGCAAGAGGCTCATCACGGCCATTAGTGTCTCACTCAACTTGTCGAATTTTGACATAAGACTGTCAAAAAGGAGCTGGAGTGCTCATGGTACAGATGAGGCTGCTGCACTTGCTGAAATTGTTGCCGATGGGCCTTCTGATGTTGCGGGCGTTGCTGCTGCTGGTGTTGCTGCGAGTGTTTCTGTTTTTGCCGGCTGTGCTCTGGATGCCTAAGCATCTGGCGAACTTTGTAACGTCGAGTTTTTATTTGTGCTGTTGCTTTGTGTGCTGTTGCGGTACAACTCGTGTTGAGTATGAACCCGCTGCTAACGATGACGCTGTTGCTGTTGCCCAAGTTGCGGCAGAGACTGAGGAACCTGAGGAGCCTGGCAGCATCAGTATAACATACATTTTGCCTGCGAATGGGTGCCGTGCTTATTGGGCGCGATTTTTGTAGGTTCAGCTGGCCTTCGTGACTGAGCCACAAGCTTCCGCTCCTGGCAACGCTGATAGCTAGGCATCCTTCCAACTTGCTGGGTGGTTAGCACCTCAGTTCGCACATTTAGGGTCAACGTCCAACGGTTTTCGCGCACCTGACTGGCATGTGCTGAGCCACACTTCACGCAGCGATGCTGCTTTTGGCAGTACTTCATCGTATGACCGAATGTCACTGGGGGATGTCCATATGGCGGAAGAGATGGAGCGAATATTGTAAACCTCTTTGTTATTTGCAGCCGGCTCCAACTCCAAATAACACAGATTCAGCTCCTTTTTAGTAACTCGACTTGTGATGGTTTGGACACCACGCACCGCGTGCCCAAGTCTGGCCAGCTCATCTCTGATGCGATCAATTTTCTGCAAGGATGGATGCAGTCCCCTGATCACCACGCGGAAACCTCTATCTTCTTTCAATTGGTATGAATGAAACGGGATTCGCTTATCCGTGAACAATCTCTGAATTGCCCTGTAGGCGTCAATACCATTTGGCATTACCCTGAATGTACCACCACCACTGCATTTTAGCATAAAGCTGTCAGGCGGCGTAACAGCATTTAGTGCTTTCAGCAGTCCAACAACGTTGGTGATACCCTCAGCAATGAGTGGGGGACGTTTACATGTTCTTCTTGGCCGAACTTCAACAGAGTCAACATTTGTTGCGTTTGATAGGGAACAATCGCGTATCTCAGCAACAGTGCTTAGATTGCGGTCCTCATCGTGAGTAACTCCATTACTAGTAGACGCATTCGGCGGGACCATCTCTTCTATGTCGACCGACTCGACATCTGCGTCAGAATCTGACAGCAGATCCTCGAGCGCTTGTGGCGCTGCACGAGCTCCAGCAGAAGTAGGCGGCACTGCATCCAAGTCAATTTCATCTTCAACTATCGCAATTTTCCTTTTTTTGTTGGCGTTGTTGCAGTTGAAATTGTTGACGTTTATATTGGTGTTATTTTTAGAGTTTTGTTAGTGTTGTCGTTGGCATTGTTGGTGTTTTTAATGTTTTTGTGAACATTGTTTTTGTTGTCGACGGTGTTCTTGTTTATGTGATTGTTGTAGCTCTTGGAATTGTTAGTATTTGCGTTATTTGCGTTGTTGTTATTGTTGCTGTTACCGCTCGCCAGGCGAGACCGCAGATTATAGCGGAGTTCGCTGGTCTGTAAGGCAACAGAAGGCGAGCACCAAGGAACAGCAGTATCTGGGGCATCGGCGTCAAAGGCGGTATGGGAGATATCGCTCATATTGATTGAATATGCGGCCATCAAGCAAAAAAAAATGAAAAAATAAATACAAAATTTCGGGTATCCTACCATAAATCCCTGGAAAAGCACACCAGCATTTTTCATTCTGAAGTGAATACGATAGGGAAACGTGCGGACTTCAACCTAGAACGTAACTATCGGAATACGGATATATCCATGCTATCCGACAGCCAAGCAGCATTGAACGCTATAATGGGGACTAAGGTAACATTGAAGGAAGTCCATGAAGTGCTAGACCTACTCGGGACTCACAACAAGCCCACCCTACGATGAGTTTCGGGCCACAGGGATACTTACCGGTCTATTGACAAGACATTGTAGACTAAGAAGTCACCTAACTAAATTGGTTATATATAGTAGCGATCTGTGCGTATTTTGTGAAAGAGAGGAGGAATCCTTGATGCACATCGATGCATGTTTTGAATTGACATAGAAGGGCTCAACCCAACATTCGGGAGCTGCGGCTGATGTGAGAAATATAGGCTCAGAAGGGGCACAATATATCAAATGGGTCGCGGTGCAGCTTCCGCCCAATGATAATAATATAATGGAGAAACTATCGAAGATCAGCTTATACAATCGTCGTGTTCGCATGAAACGTAAATTCGAAAAAACTTTGTCATCCGAGGAACTACGCAATGCATCCTATTGCATAATTTGGAACATCCAGCAATTATCATTCGTCGAAGACATTCGCCAACTGCAAAAAGATCAACCACTTAGGAGCCATCTAAAGTTTCTCAATCCTTTTCTAGATCGCTCCACAGGATTTTCACTTATCAGAGTTGGCGGCCGGCTAGACAACGTTGAGTTTGAGAACTTCGAAAAACATCCGATATTGTTGCCCAGTAAATTGCACTTCTTACGGATCTATGTGCGGCCAGTACATGTAGCTTATGGGATCGCTGCCAGTGGACCGTCTTCGACCGGAACACTAATTCCAACTCTGTAGTATCGACTTCTGTGGGCCAATAAATACGTATGTTCGCATACGAGGAAAGGGTCCCACAAAATCTTACTTGGCCGTATTCATTTGTTTGGCATCCAAGGCGGTGCACATCGAAGTGGTCTCTCAATTATCCACGAAAGCATTCTTGGCTGCACTCAAACGAATGGTTGCTCGGCGAGCGCTGCTCACTGACATCTATTGTGATAATGGAACTAACTTCGTGGGTGCAGCAAATGAGCTAAAGGCTTTGAAACAATTTTTGTTTGATCAATCTACTCAAGACGCAATATCAGAGTATTGTGCTTCGGATTTCGTGTCGTTTCATTTAATTCCCCCAGGGCACCCCACTTTGGCACAAGAAGCTATCGAACACTTGCCTAACATTTTAGGAGCTCTGCACGATCACAACAGAAATCGAACTGTCGCCTTTGTCGCCTGATTCCAACGACCTATCAGCAATCACCCCAGGACACTTATTAGTTGGAAAATCTCTTTGGGCGTTTCCCGAACACACGCCTCATCTCAACAATTTGGAGCGGTTTGACGTGATAACCGCTGCTAAACAGCAATTTTGGCGTCGTTGGTCGTCAGATTATATTCACAAGCGCGTGCTTGAATCAAATTGACATCTTGGTCGTCAAATCTCGCTATTGGAACCATGGTCATAATCCAGGACGACAATCTTCCGCCTCAGCAATGGAAGCTCGGCCGCATCGAATCACTTGTGCCTGGAAAGGATGGTCATGTTCGAGTTGTTCATCTTCGTACAGCCAATGGCATCTGCTGCCGACCAGTACACAAATTGGCCATCTTACCGATGGAGGCTTGATGTGTTGAAAGCTGATCCTTTCAAGGTGGCCGGGATGTTTAGTCAAACTAACTTGAATACAACTGATATTGAATGATCAGCTGATAATCTGTCAATTTATAAATAACCTTGTTAATTTAAATAGTTTAAATACAGCCCAGATCTGAAGTTTCATGTTTGCATAAAAAATGCTTTGTGCAACGGACAGTGACCAATCTTGAAAGATAACTTGCCGGTAACCTCCCCCAAATAAAAACATTTTCAGCCCCCGGAACTTCGCCTCTACAAATCTCAAATACACATATCTTCTACAATTTGTAAGCTAGAGTCACCAAATTTTAAGACTATATTACTGTTAACTCGCATTTTTTCATCGGAAAAATTGGATGGCCACGCTAACTCTGCGGAAGATAAGCGCATTTCTGATTTCTAGGAACGAAGTTCCTGTGTGCGTGTGTGCGTGGTTTGAAGAAGTATATGCCGATCTTTAGAAATCTGATCAGTCGGTTGCACTCGACTGCAATGTTCTCTCTTATTTTTTCGAGTATTATGTTTTTGGTTTATGACTGGTTATTTAAGTTCATTAATTAATTAATTTGTCCGTTTGTCTGGGTCTACAGGAAATGTTATAACCGAATCCAGGATGATGAAAAAATGTGGCTTCCATTCCTTTAGGTGAGGAGCCGAAATGACGGACATAGGGGCTTCTTCTGAGGTCTTCTAGAATCTTCTGGAGTGGTTGCACGGTGGTGGCTCTGAGCTTCCAAGGTTCAGAGGTTAAGGCCGTACCTCTAGCTCACGTGATAGTGCGTGGCTCGTCCAATCTTCGAAATACATTTTTTCGTTCCTGGGGTTTTAGGCTTGTTTTTTTTTATTTTTTTAAATTATTTTAAACAAATTTTAATGTGTTTAGTTTTAACAGTTGTCTGAGTGGTTCTTTATTTTGGCGCAGCTTTTAACTATCAAGTTTCTGCTGGTCGACGTTTTATTTTTCTGCAACTCACATGTTCCAAAAATTTGAAAAGAGAGATTTTCCGGATCAGCTTAAAATCTTTACAAACTCAGTTTCTTTTGCGCTTACGTGCAATTCGACCTTAGATCTCTCCTTAGCCAACGGGTTATCTGGTATACCCAGAAAGCAGCTAGAGCTGACAGGGCTATAGGTGACCTCAACAAGTGTATAACTAATAAATTTGAGGGTAACTGTCCGGTAGGGAAAAATCACATAGAAAAATATGCCCCATGATGGAAAGACAGCATAGAAAGGCTGCGCATTACCACACGTTGCCTTTTCAATAAAGCAAAGAGGAGAGGAATATGGGAGCGGTACCGTGAAAGCCTTAACTCCTATAATAAGGAAATAAGAAAGACCAAACCGAAAACTTCTGCGAAAGCATAGTCAGCACAAGCGAAGGCGCCAGGCTTCATAGTGCACTGGCGAAACGAGCGCCTGATGCGAAATTAGCACTGAAGCGTGGGGATAACTCCTGCACCCAACGCAGCATGCATACAGAGTAGGCACGTTCACGGACACATCACTTTATCACCTACGACCTTCTTTGAATGCGGAAATTGATAATAAGGAAGTAGCAGTGCGAGTGTTTCTGTTTTTGCCGGGTGTGCTCTGGATGCCTAAGCAACTGGCGAACTTTGTGACGTCGAGTTTTCTTTTTGTGCTGTTGCTTTGTGTGCTGTTGCGGTACAACTTGTTGTTGAGTATGAACCTGCTGCTAACGATGACGCTGTTGCTGTTGCCCAAGTTGCGGCAGAGACTGAGGAGCCTGAGGAGCCGTTTAAAGTCTGGCAGTATCAGTATAACATACATTTTCCCTGAGAATGGGTGCCGGGCTTATTGGGCGCGCTTTTTGTAGGTTCAGCTGGCCTTCGTGACTGAGCCACAAGCTTCCGCTCCTTGGCAACGCGCTGATATGCTAGGCATCCTTCCAACTTGATGGGTGGTTACCACCTCAGTTCGCACATTTAGGGTCAACGTCCAACGGTTTTTCGCACACCCGACTTGCATGTGCTGAGCCACAATTCACGCAGCGATGCTGCTTTTGGCAGTACTTCATCGTATGACTGAATGTCACTGGGGGATGTCCAATGGCGGAGAGATGGAGCGAATATTGTAAACCTCTTTGTTATTTGCAGCCGGCTCCAACTCCAAATAACACAGATTCAGCTCCTTTTTAGTAACTCGACTTGTGATGGTTTGGACACCACGCACCACCAGAGTTGGCGGCCGGTTAGAGAACGTTGACTTTGAAACTTCGAAAAACATCTGATATTGTTGCCCAGGAAATTGCACTTCTTCCGGATCTATGTGCGGCAACTACATGTAGCTTATGGGATCGCTGCCAGTGGACCGTCTTCGACCGGAACACCCATTCCAACTCTGTAGTATCGACTTCTGTGGGCCAATAAGTACGTATGTTCGCATACGAGGAAAGGGTCCCACAAAATCTTACTTGGCCGTATTCATTTGTTTGGCATCCAAGGCGGTGCACATCGAAGTGGTCTCTCAATTATCCACGAAAGCATTCTTGGCTGCACTCAAACGAATGGTTGCTCGGCGAGCGCTGCTCCACTGACATCTATTGTGATAATGGAACTAACTTCGTGGGTGCAGCAAATGAGCTAATAGCTTTGAAACAATTATTGTTTGATCAATCTACTCAAGACGCAATATCAGAGTATTGTGCTTCGGATTTCGTGTCGTTTCATTTAATTCCCCCAGGGTACCCCACTTTGGTGTAAGGGGGTTCTGCACAGAAGTTTTCGAACACTTGCCCAACATTTGAGGAGCTCTGTACGATCACAACAGAAATCGAACTGTCGCCGTTGTCGCCTGATTCCAACGACCTATCAGCGATCACCCCAGGTCACTTGTTAGTTGGAAAATCTCTTCGGGCGCTTCCCGAACACACGCCTCATCCCAACAATTTGAAGCGGTTTGATATTATAACCGCTGCTAAACAGCAATTTTGGCGTCGTTAGTCGTCAGACTATATTCACAAGCGCGTGCTTGAATCAAATTGACACATGGTCATAATGCATGACGACAATCTTCCGCCTCAGCAATGGAAGCTCGGCCGCATCGAATCACTTGTGCCTGGAAAGGATGGTCATGTTCGAGTTGTTCATCTTCGTACAGCCAATGGCATCTGCTGCCGACCAGTACACAAATTGGCCATCTTACCGATGGTGGCTTGATGTGTTGAAAGCTGATCCTTTCAAGGTGGCCGGGATGTTTGGTCAAACTAACTTGAATACAGCCGATAATCTGTAATTTATAAATAAACTTGTTAATTTAAATAGTTTAAATATAGCCCAGATCTGAAGTTTCATGTTTGCATAAAAAACGCTTTGTGCAACGGACAGTGACCAATCTTGGAAGATAACTTGCTGGTAACCTCCCCCAAATAAATAAAGTTTCAGCCTCCAGGAACTTCGCCCTACAAATCTCAAATACACATGTCTTCTACAATTTGTAAGCTAGAGTCACCAAATTTTAAAACTATATTACTGGTAACTCGCATTTTTTCATCGGAAAAATTGGATGGCCACGCTAACTCTGCGGAAGATATGCGCATTTCTGATTTCTCGGAAAGAAGTTCCTGTGTGCGTGTGTGCGTGGTTTGAAGATGTATATGCCGACCTTTGGAAATCTTTCCAAGTTTGGGAGATATGCGGGTTCATTGCTTTACACTTTCCGAAATATCGGCATTGTCGATTATGGGGGCAGGTTTTGGCGTGGCCATAAAGAATAATGCTTGAATAACTTATAGTACTTAAGTATTTCGCAGTCGGTTGCACTCGACTGCAACGTTCTCTCTTATTTTTTCATGTATTATGTTTTTGGTTTGGGACTGGTTATTTAAGTTCATTAATTAATTAATTTGTCCGTTTGTCTGGGTCTACAGGAAATGTTATAACCGAATCCAGGATGATGAAAAATGTGGCTTCCATTCCTTTAGATGCGGAGCCGAGATGACGGACATAGGGTCTTCTTCTGAGGTCTTCCAGAATCTTGTGGAGTGGTTGCACGGTGGTGGCTCTGAGCTTCCAAGGTTCAGAGGTTAAGGCCGTACCTCTAGCTCACGTGATAGTGCGTGGCTCGTCCAATCTTCGAAATACAATTTTTCGTTCCTGGGGTGTTAGACTTGTTTTTTTTTTTTTTTTTTTTTTAATTATTTTAAACAAATTTTAATGTGTTTAGGTTCAACAGTTGTCTGAATGGCTTTTTATTTTTGGCGCAGCTTTTAACTATAAAGTTTCTGCAGGTCGACGTTTTAATTTTTCTGCAACTCACATGTTCCAAAAATTTAAAAGAGAGATTTTCCTGGGATCAGCTTTCTTTTTGCGCTTAGGTGCAATTCGACCTTAGATCTCTCCTTAGCCAACGGATTATCTGGTATACCCAGAAAGCAGCTAGAGCTGGACAGGGCTATAGGTGACCTCAACAAGTGTATAACTAATAAATTTGAGGGTAACTGTCCGGTAGGGAAAAAGCACATGGGAAAAGATGCCCCATGGTGGAACGACAGCATAGAAAGGCTGCGCGTGACCACACGTCGCCTCTTCAATAAAGCAAAGAGAGACGGAATATGGGAGCAGTACCGTGAAAGCCTTAACTCCTACAATAAGGAAATAAGAAAGACCAAACCGTCAGACTTCTGCGAAAGCATAGTCAGCACAAGCGAAGGCGCCAGGCTTCATCGTGCACTGGCGAAACGAGCGCCTCATGCGAACTTAGCACTGAAGCGTGGGGATAACTCCTGCACCCAACGCAGCATGCATACAGAGTAGGCACGTTCACGGACACATCACTTTATCACCTACGACCTTCTTTGAATGCGGAAATTGATAATAAGGAAGTAGCATTATGCGCCTTCTTAGATATCACATCACACGATGCCATCAATATTACCCTCGAGAGTCAATGCCATTATAGTCAGGGGCCTTAGTAGACTTAAGCCTGCGAATCTGTAAGCGGACCTCATCCGGGGTGATAGGTGTGATCGATTGTACAGGATAGAGATCTGCATTTGAAAATGTTTCAGTATCCTGTAACTGGGTGGCTGGGTGATGCAAGTACAAAAGGCGTGAAGCGACCTTCCAGCTCATCCGCAAATGCCGATGCAATCTCTGCATCCGATCGACACCAAGTGTTGTCCGGTCGCATAATGGGGATCCGCCTGAGTGGCTGCCGCTTGACACAACGCGTTGCCTTCCACAAATTGAATCCATGATTCTTGTTGGGATCTTCATTGCGGAGCATATCCTGGAAACATTTGCTCTTAATATTAAACAGCAGATTTCGCAGTTCGCACGCAGCCCGCCTAAATATATGCGTGAGCACATATATCGACGACACAATGCTCTCTTGTGCCTTACCAGATCCAAAACCTCTGGTTTTAAAAGAGGCTGAGTTGGAGGCGAACAAGGTATTTGTCCAAGCATGGAGTATTCCGCCGCCACGTTAATATTACGTAGGAATAACTTCGCTGCGTCGTCAATATCAGCCGGTGAACTCAGCTCCATGTTTAAGTTGACAAGCTGCTCCAACCTCTGCCGGAATCGGGTGATGTTTGCCTTGCGCGGCAGAAGACGTATCTTGGGAGCATTCAGAGCTGCAGGCCTCTGTACTCAACGATCAAGTGGATGTGATCGGAGTTAAGCTCAATTCTCTCGGATATACCAAGACAGTCAGACCGGATCCCAGCGTACACAGCAAAGTCAATTGCTGTTGGCCTATGGTTGCCGTACGAGAAGTGCATTGCACCTCCCGTGGCAAGTACTTGGAGGTTGGAGTCTCTCACGCAATCCGCAAGCGCAATCCCACGGCGAGTGTCCAACGCAGGACACCAAAGATGGTGTTGAGCATTCCGGTCCCCAGCAATCAGTAACTTGGGGCCAAGCTCTTCGAAGAGACACTTAAAGTCTTCTATTTCCCACACAAAACGTAGTGGACAATAGACAGCCGCTAGGACTACTTCGCCTTGATCACTAGAGACTTTAACGACAGCACATTGAGCGCATATCCAACTGAATAAAGTCAGCGCATGATGTTGCAGTCAAGATTTTATGCTCCGCCACGCATGCGATCCGAAGGATGAGTGGGAAGGTGAATATCGTAACCTGGTAGCCTGTAGTGCGATCTGGAGCAGTAGTGGTTCTCGCAGACCAACATTACATCTATTTGATGGCGTTGAATAAATAGCTTCAACTCATTGGCATTATTTGCAAGGCCATTGTGCGTTGCAGCGTGCAGAGGCTCATCCGGCCATTAGTGTCTCACGCAACTTGTCGAATTTTGACATAAGACTGTCAAAAAGGAGCTGGGAGTGCTCATGGTACAGATGAGGCTGCTGCACTTGCTGAAATTGTTGCAGAGGGGCCTTCTGATGTTTGCGGGCGTTGCTGCTGCTGGTGTTGCTGCGAGTGTTTCTGTTTTTGCCGGCTGTGCTCTTTCTTTTTGTGCTGTTGCTTTGTGTGCTGTTGCGGTACAACTTGTTGTTGAGTATGAACCTGCTGCTAACGATGACGCTGTTGCTGTTGCCCAAGTTGCGGCAGAGACTGAGGAGCCTGAGGAGCCGTTTAAAGTCTGGCAGTATCAGTATAACATACATTTTCCCTGAGAATGGGTGCCGGGCTTATTGGGCGCGATTTTGTAGGTTCAGCTGGCCTTCGTGACTGAGCCACAAGCTTCCGCTCCTTGGCAACGCGCTGATAAGCAAGGCATCCCTTCCAGCTTGCTGGGTGGTTACCACCGCAGTTGGCACATTTCGGGTCAGCGTCCAACGGTTTTTCGCATACCCGACTTGCATGTGCTGAGCCACACTTCACGCAGCGATGCTGCTTTTGGCAGTACTTCATCGTATGACCGAATGTCACTGGGGGATGTCCATATGGCGGGAGAGATGGAGCGAATATTGTAAACCTCTGTGTTATTTGCAGCCGGCTCCAACTCCAAATAACACAGATTCAGCTCCTTTTTAGTAACTCGACTTGTGATGGTTTGGACACCACGCACCGCGTGCCCAAGTCTGGCCAGCTCATCTCTGATGCGATCAATTTTCTGCAAGGATGGATGCAGTCCCCTGATCACCACGCGGAAACCTCTATCTTCTTTCAATTGGTATGAATGAAACGGGATTCGCTTATCCGTGAACAATCTCTGAATTGCCCTGTAGGCGGCAATACCATTTGGCATTACCCTGAATGTACCACCACCTGCATTTTAGCATAAAGCTGTCAGGCGGCGTGACATCATTTAGTGCTTCCAGTAGACCAACAACGTTGGTGATACCCTCAGCAATGAGTGGGGGACGTTTAGATGGTCTTCTTGGCCGAACTTCAACAGAGTCAAAATTTGTTGCCTTTGATAGGGAACAATCGCACTTCCGAGCGCTTGTGGCGCTGCACGAGCTCGAGCAGAAGTAGGCGGCACTGCATCCAAGTCAATTTCATCTTCAACTATCGCAATTTTCCTTTTTTTGTTGGCGTTGTTGCAGTTGAAATTGTTGACGTTGATATTGGTGTTATTTTTGGTATTTTTGTTAGTGTTGTTGTTGGCATTGTTGGTGTTTTTAATGTTTTGTGGACATTGTTTTTGTTGTTGACGGTGTTCTTGTTGATGTAGTTGTTGTAGCTCTTGGAATTGTTAGTATTTGCGTTATTGGCGTTGTTGTTATTGTTGCTGTTACCGCTCGCCAGGCGAGACCGCAGATTATAGCGGAGTTCGCTGGTCTGTAAGGCAACAGAAGGCGAGCACCAAGGAACAGCAGTATCTGGCGCATCGGCGTCAAAGGCGGCATGGGAGATATCGCTCATATTGATTGAATATGTGGCCATCAAGCAAAAAAAAATGAAAAAATAAATAAAAAATTTCGGGTATCCTACCATAAATCCCTGGAAAAGCACACCAGCATTTTTCATTCTGAAGTGAATACGATAGGGAAACGTGCGGACCTTAACCTAGAACGTAACTATCGGAATACGGATATATCCATTCTATCCGACAGCCAAGCAGCATTGAACGCTATAATGGGGACTAAGGTAACATTGAAGGTAGTCCATGAAGTGCTAGACCTACTCGGGACTCACTCGGGACTCACACCCTACGATGAGTTCCGGGCCACAGGGATTTTTTGGGAAACAAGGCGGCTGATAACCAAGCACAAATGAGGGCAGAAAGGCCCTAACAGGACCAGAAGTGTGGCCTAGGGACGCTCTATACGACTGCAACTTAGAAACGAGGAGAGACAGAGATGGTAACAGAGCTGGTCAGAGGCAGTAGGACTCCGATAAGCCAGATGGCTCCTAGGCGGTTATAATCTAAGTCGATTTAAACAAATTATAACCATGGGAAAGAACTGCCTTAGGATACCGGTCTATTGACAAGACATTGTAGACTAAGAAGTCACCTAACTAAATTGGGTATATATAGGAGCGATCTGTGCAGGTTTTGTGAAAGAGAGGAGGAATCTTCGATGTACATCCTAGCAGAATGTGTCGGTTTAACTAGAAGAGCATGTAGCATCCTAAAGGTGCATGTTTTGAATTGAAGAGACATAGAAAGCCTCAACCCAACATTCGTGCGCCAATAATAATAATATCATGGAGAAACTATCGAAGATCAGCTTATACAATCGTCGTGTTCGATGAAACGTAAATTCGAAAAAACTTTGTCACCGAGGAACTACGCAATGCATCCTATTGCATAACTTGGAACATCCAGCAATTATCATTCGTCGAAGACATTCGCCAACTGCAAAAAGATCAACCACTTAGGAGCCATCTAAAGTTTCTCAATCCTTTTCTAGATCGCTCCACAGGATTTTCATTTATCAGAGTTGGCGGCCGGCTAGAGAACGCTGACTTTGAAAACTTCGAAAAACATCCGATATTGTTGCCCAGTAAATTGCACTGCTTCCGGATCTATGTGCGGCAACTACATGTAGCTTATGGGATCGCTGCCAGTGGACCGCCTTCGACCGGAACACCCATTCCAACTCTGAAGTATCGACTTCTGAGGGCCAATGAGTACGTATGTTCGCATACGAGGAAAGGGTCCCACAAAATCTTACTTGGCCGTATTCATTTGTTTGGCATCCAAGGCGGTGCACATCGAAGTGGTCTCTCAATTATCCACGAAAGCATTCTTGGCTGCACTCAAACGAATGGTTGCTCGGCGAGCGCTGCTCACTGACATCTATTGTGATAATGGAACTAACTTCGTGGGTGCAGCAAATGAGCTAAAGGCTTTGAAACAATTTTTGTTTGATCAATCTACTCAAGACGCAATATCAGAGTATTGTGCTTCGGATTTCGTGTCGTTTCATTTTATTCCTCCCAGGGCACCCCACTTTGGCGGACTCTGGGAAGCAGCAGTAAGGGGTTGTTGCACAAGACGCTATCGAACACTTGCCTAACATTTGAGGAGCTCTGCACGATCACAACAGAAATCGAACTGTCGCCGTTGTCGCCACCCCAGGTCACTTGTTAGTTGGAAAATCTCTTCCGGCGCTTCCCGAACACTCGCCTCATCCCAACAATTTGGAGCGGTTTGACGTTATAACCGCTGCTAAACAGCAATTTTGGCGTCGTTAGTCGTCAGACTATATTCACGAGCGCGTGCTTGAATCAAATTGACACATGGTCATAATCCATGACGACAATCTTCCGCCTCAGCAATGGAAGCTCGGCCGCATCGAATAACTTGTGCCTGAAGAGGATGGTCATTTTCGAGTTGTTCGTCTTCGTACATCCAATGGCATCTGCTGTCGACCAGTACACAAATTGGCCATCTTACCGATGGAGGCTTGATGTGTTGAAAGCTGATCCTTTCAAGTTGGCCGGGATGTTTAGTCAAACTAACTTGAATACAACTGATATTGAATGATTAGCTGATAATCTGTCAATTTATAAATAAACTTGTTAATTTAAATAGTTTAAATACAGCCCAGATCTGAAGTTTCATGTTTGCATAAAAAACGCTTTGTGCAACGGACAGTGACCAATCTTGGAAGATAACTTGCTGGTAACCTCCCCCAAATAAATAAAGTTTCAGCCCCCAGGAACTTCGCCCCTACAAATCTCAAATACACATGTCTTCTACAATTTGTAAGCTAGAGTCACCAAATTTTAAAACTATATTACTGGTAACTCGCATTTTTTCACCGGAAAAATTTGATGGCCACGCTAACTCTGCGGAAGATAAGCGCATTTCTGATTTCTAGGAACGAAGTTCCTGTGTGCGTGTGTGCGTGGTTTGAAGATGTATATGCCGATCTTTGGAAATCTTTCCAAGTTTGGGAGATATGCGGGTTCATTGCTTTACACTTTCCGAAATATCGGCATTGTCGATTATGGGGGCAGGTGTTGGCGTGGCCATAAAGAATAATGCTTGAATAACTTATAGTACTTAAGTATTTCGCAGTCGGTTGCACTCGACTGCAACGTTCTCTCTTATTTTTTCTTGTATTATGTTTTTGGTTTGGGACTGGTTATTTAAGTTCATTAATTAATTAATTTGTCCGTTTGTCTGGGTCTACAGGAAATGTTATAACCGAATCCAGGATGATGAAAAAATGTGGCTTCCATTCCTTTAGGTGAGGAGCCGAAATGACGGACATAGGGGCTTCTTCTGAGGTCTTCTAGAATCTTCTGGAGTGGTTGCACGGTGGTGGCTCTGAGCTTCCAAGGTTCAGAGGTTAAGGCCGTACCTCTAGCTCACGTGATAGTGCGTGGCTCGTCCAATCTTCGAAATACATTTTTTCGTTCCTGGGGTTTTAGGCTTGTTTTTTTTTTTTTTTTTTTAATTATTTTAAACAAATTTTAATGTGTTTAGTTTTAACAGTTGTCTGAGTGGTTCTTTATTTTTGGCGCAGCTTTTAACTATCAAGTTTCTGCTGGTCGACGTTTTAATTTTTCTGCAACTCACATGTTCCAAAAATTTGAAAAGAGAGATTTTCCCGGGATCAGCTTAAAATCTTTACAAACTCAGTTTCTTTTTGCGCTTACGTGCAATTCGACCTTAGATCTCTCCTTAGCCAACGGATTATCTGGTATACCCAGAAAGCAGCTAGAGCTGGACAGGGCTATAGGTGACCTCAACAAGTGTATAACTAATAAATTTGAGGGTAACTGTCCGGTAGGGAAAAATCACATAGAAAAATATGCCCCATGATGGAAAGACAGCATAGAAAGGCTGCGCATTACCACACGTTGCCTTTTCAATAAAGCAAAGAGGAGAGGAATATGGGAGCAGTACCGTGAAAGCCTTAACTCCTATAATAAGGAAATAAGAAAGACCAAACCGAAAACTTCTGCGAAAGCATAGTCAGCACAAGCAAAGGCGCCAGGCTTCATAGTGCACTGGCGAAACGAGCGCCTGATGCGAAATTAGCACTGAAGCGTGGGGATAACTCCTGCACCCAACGCAGCATGCATACAGAGTAGGCACGTTCACGGACACATCACTTTATCACCTACGACCTTCTTTGAATGCGGAAATTGATAATAAGGAAGTAGCAGTGCGAGTGTTTCTGTTTTTGCCGGGTGTGCTCTGGATGCCTAAGCAACTGGCGAACTTTGTGACGTCGAGTTTTCTTTTTGTGCTGTTGCTTTGTGTGCTGTTGCGGTACAACTTGTTGTGGTGAGTATGAAGCTGCTGCTGACGGTGACGCTGTTGCTGTTGCCCAAGTTGCGGCAGAGACTGAGGAGCCTGAGGAGCCTGAGGAGCCGTTTGAAGTCTGGCAGCATCAGTATAACATACATTTTCCCTGCGAATGGGTGCCCGGCTTCTTGGGCGCGATTTTTGTAGGTCTTCAGCTGGCCTTCATGACTGAGCCACAAGCTTCCGCTCCTTGGCAACGCGCTGATATGCTAGGCATCCCTTCCAGCTTGCTGGGTGGTTACCACCTCAGTTCGCACATTTCGGGTCAACGTCCAACGGTTTTTCGCACACCTGACTTGCATGTGCTGAGCCACACTTCACGCAGCGATGCTGCTTTTGGCAGTACTTCATCGTATGACCGAATGTCACTGGGGGATGTCCATATGGCGGGAGAGATGGAGCGAATATTGTAAACCTCTTTGTTATTTGCAGCCGGCTCCAACTCCAAATAACACAGATTCAGCTCCTTTTTAGTAACTCGACTTGTGATGGTTTGGACACCACGCACCGCGTGCCCAAGTCTGGCCAGCTCATCTCTGATGCGATCAATTTTCTGCAAGGATGGATGCAGTCCCCTGATCACCACGCGGAAACCTCTATCTTCTTTCAATTGGTATGAATGAAACGGGATTCGCTTATCCGTGAACAATCTCTGAATTGCCCTGTAGGCGTCAATACCATTTGGCATTACCCTGACTGTACCACCACCACTGCATTTTAGCATAAAGCTGTCAGGCGGCGTAACAGCATTTAGTGCTTTCAGCAGTCCAACAACGTTGGTGATACCCTCAGCAATGAGTGGGGGAGGTTTAGATGGTCTTGTTGGCCGAACTTCAACAGAGTCAACATTTGGTGCGTTTGATAGGGAACAATCGCGTATCTCAGCGGCAGTGCTTAGATTGGGGTCCTCATCGTGAGTAACTTCATTACTAGTAGACGCAGTCAGCGGGACCATCTCTTCCATGTCGACCGACTCGACATCTGCGTCAGAATCTGACAGCAGATCCTCGAGCGCTTGTGGCGCAGCACGAGCTCCAGCAGAAGTAGGCGGCACTGCATCCAAGTCAATTTCATCTTCAACTATCGCAATTTTCCTTTTTCTTGTTTGCGTTGTTGTAGTTGAAATTGTTGACGTTCATATTGGTTTTGTTTTTGGTGTTTTTGTTAGTGCTGTTGTTGGCATTGTTGGTGTTTTTAATGTTTTGTGAACATTGTTTTTGTTGTCGACGGTGTTCTTGTTTATGTAATTTTTGTAGCTCTTGGAATTGTTAGTATTTGCGTTATTGGCGCTTTTGTTATTTTGGAACAGCAGTATCTGGCGCATCGGCGTCAAAGGCGGTATGGGAGATATCGCTCATATTGATTGAATATGCGGCCATCAAGCAAAAAAAAATGAAAAAATAAATAAAAAATTTCGGGTATCCTACCATAAATCCTGGAAAAGCACACCAGCATTTTTCATTCTGAAGTGAATACGATAGGGAAACGTGCGGACTTCAACCTAGAACGTAACTATCGGAATACGGATATATCCATTCTATCCGACAGCCAAGCAGCATTGAACGCTATAATGGGGACTAAGGTAACATTGAAGGTAGTCCATGAAGTACCTACTCGGGACTCACAACAGGCTCACCCTACGATGAGTTCCGTGCCACAGGGATACTTACAGGTCTATTGACAAGACATTGTAGACTAAGAAGTCACCTAACTAAATTGGTTATATATAGTAGCGATCTGTGCATGTTTTGTGAAAGAGAGGAGGAATCCTCGATGCACATCGATGCATGTTTTAAGTGCAGAGACATCGAAGGGCTCAACCCAACATTCGGGAGCTGCGGCTGATGGAAGAAATATAGGCTCAGAAGGGGCACAATATATCAAATAGGTCGCGGTGCAGCTTCCCCCAATAATAATAATATCATGGAGAAACTATCGAAGATCAGCTTATACAATCGTCGTGTTCGCATGAAACGTAGATTCGAAAAAAAACTTTGTCACCCGAGG
Organism: Drosophila paucipuncta; assembly: GCA_035043875.1. Lineage (NCBI taxonomy): Eukaryota > Metazoa > Arthropoda > Insecta > Diptera > Drosophilidae > Drosophila > Drosophila paucipuncta. The sequence goes on along the minus strand of JAWNMP010000005.1, from coordinate 72,545 downwards.
AACTACGCAATGCATCCTATTGCATAATTTGGAACATCCAGCAATTATCATTCGTCGAAGACATTCGCCAACTGCAAAAAGATCAACCACTTAGGAGCCATCTAAAGTTTCTCAATCCTTTTCTAGATCGCTCCACAGGATTTTCACTTATCAGAGTTGGCGGCCGGCTAGACAATGTTGAGTTTGAGAACTTCGAAAAACATCCGATATTGTTGCCCAGTAAATTGCACTTCTTCCGGATCTATGTGCGGCAACTACATGTAGCTTATGGGATCGCTGCCAGTGGACCGTCTTCGACCGGAACACCCATTCCAACTCTGAAGTATCGTCTTCTGTGGGCCAATAAATACGTATGTTCGCATACGAGGAAAGGGTCCCACAAAATCTTACTTGGCCGTATTCATTTGTTTGGCATCCAAGGCGGTGCACATCGAAGTGGTCTCTCAATTATCCACGAAAGCATTCTTGGCTGCACTCAAACGAATGGTTGCTCGGCGAGCGCTGCCCACTGACATCTATTGTGATAATGGAACTAACTTCGTGGGTGCAGCAAATGAGCTAATAGCTTTGAAACAATTTTTGTTTGGTCAAACTACTCAAGACACAATATGAGAGTATTGTGCTTCTGATTTCGTGTCGTTTTATTTAATTCCCGCTGGGCACCCCACTTTGTCGTAATGGGGTTGTTGCACAGAAGTTTTCGAACACTTGCTAACATTTGAGGAGCTCTGCACGATCATACAGAAATCTTACTGTCGCCGTTGTCGCATGATTCCAACGACCTATCAGCAATCACCCCAGTACACTTGTTAGTTGGAAAATCTCTTCGGGCGCTTCCCGAACACACGCCTCATCCCAACAATTTGGAGCGGTTTGACGTGATAACCGCTGCTAAACAGCAATTTTGGCGTCGTTGGCCGTCAGACTATATTCACGAGCCTCGTGCTCGAACCAAATGGACATCATTCGTCGGCAAATCTCGCTATTGGAACCATGGTCATAATCCAGGACGACAATCTTCCGCCTCAGCAATGGAAGCTCGGCCGCATCGAATCACTTGTGCCTGGAAAGGATGGTCATGTTCGAGTTGTTCATCTTCGTACAGCCAATGGCATCTGCTGCCGACCAGTACACAAATTGGCCATCTTACCGATGGAGGCTTGATGTGTTTAAAGCTGATCAGTTCAAGGTGGCCGGGATTTTAGTCAAACTAACTTGAATACAACTGATATTGAATGATCAGCTGATAATCTGTCAATTTATCGCTACTTTAAATAACTCTGTTAAATCTTATTCACTTATGTAAACAATACCTTGTAATTTTAGTAAATACCGAAAATATAAATAAACTTGTTAATTTAAATAGTTTAAGTACAGTGACCAATCTTGGAAGATAACATGCTGCTAACCTCCCCCAAATAAATAAATGTTCAGCCCCAAGGAACTTCGCCCCTACAAATCTCAAATACACATATCTCCTACAATTTGTAAGCTAGAGTCACCAAATTTTAAAACTATATTACTGGTAATGTGGCTTCCATTCCTTTAGGTACGGAGCCGAGATGACGGACATGGGGGCTTCTTCTGAGGTCTTCTAGAATCTTCTGGAGTGGTTGCACGGTGGTGGCTCTGAGCTTCCAAGGTTCATAGGTTAAGGCCGTACCTCTAGCTCACGTGATAGTGCGTGGCTCGTCCAATCTTCGAAATAAATTTTTTCGTTCCTGGGGCTAGGGTTAGGCTCGGTTTTTTTTTCTAATTATTTTAAACAAATTTTAATGTGTTTAGTTTTAACAGTTGTCTGAATGGTTTTTTATTTTTGGCGCAGCTTTTAACTATAAAGTTTCGGCAGGTCGACGTTTTAATTTTTCTGCAACTCACATGTTCCAAAAATTTGAAAAGAGAGATTTTCCTGGGGCCAGCTTAAAATTAAACCATCACAAGTCGAGAACGCCAATGGCCTTGCAAATAACGCCAATGAGTTGGAGTTATTTATTCAACGCCATCAAATAGATGTATTGCTGGTCTGCGAGCCACCCTTGCCGATCATCCTTCGGATCGCATGCGTGGCGGAGCAGCAGTGATCATAAAATCTTCACTGCAATACCATGCGCTGACTTCATTAAGTTGGCCATGCGCACAATGTGCTGTCGTTAAAGTCTCTAGTGATCAAGGCGAAGTAGTCCTAGCGGCTGTCTATTGTCCACCACGTTTTGTGTGGGAAATAGAAGACTATAAATGTCTCTTCGAAGAGCTTGGCCCAAAGTTCCTGATTGCTGGAGACTGGAATGCTCAACACCATCTCTGGGGTGCAGCGTTGGACACTCGCCGTGGGATCGCGCTTGCGGATTCGAACTGCGAAAGCTGCAGGATATGCTCCGCAATGCCGATCCCAATAAGAATCATGGATTCAATTTGTGAAAGGCAACGCGTTGTGTCAAGCGGCAGCCACTCAGGCGGATCCCCATTATGCGACCGGACAACACTTGCTGTCGATCGGATGCAGAGATTGCATCGGTGTTTGCACTTGCATCACCCAGCCACTCAGGTACAGGATACTGAAACATTTTCAAATGCAGCTCTTGATCCTGTACAATCGATCACACCTATCGCCCCGGATGAGGTCCGCTTACAGATTCGCAGGCTCAAGTCTATTAAAGCCCCTGACTATAATGGCATTGACTCTCGAGGGTAACATTGAGTGCATCGTGTGATGTGATATCTAAGAAGGCGCATAATGCTACTTCCTTATTATCAATTTCCGCATTCAACTCGACTTGTGATGGTTTGGACACCACGCACCGCGTGCCCAAGTCTGGCCAGCTCATCTCTGATGCGATCAATTTTCTGCAAGGATGGATGCAGTCCCCTGATCACCACGCGGAAACCTCTATCTTCTTTCAATTGGTATGAATGAAACGGGATTCGCTTATCCGTGAACAATCTCTGAATTGCCCTGTAGGCGTCAATACCATTTGGCATTACCCTGACTGTACCACCACCACTGCATTTTAGCATAAAGCTGTCAGGCGGCGTAACAGCATTTAGTGCTTTCAGCAGTCCAACAACGTTGGTGATACCCTCAGCAATGAGTGGGGGAGGTTTAGATGTTCTTGTTGGCCGAACTTCAACAGAGTCAACATTTGGTGCGTTTGATAGGGAACAATCGCGTATCTCAGCGGCAGTGCTTAGATTGGGGTCCTCATCGTGAGTAACTTCATTACTAGTAGACGCAGTCAGCGGGACCATCTCTTCCATGTCGACCGACTCGACATCTGCGTCAGAATCTGACAGCAGATCCTCAAGCGCATGTGGCGGTGCACGAGCTCCAGCAGAAGAAGGCGGCACTGCATCCAAGTCAATTTCATCTTCAACTATCGCAATTTTCCTTTTTTTGTTGGCGTTGTTGCCAGTTGTTGGCATTGTTAGTGTTTTTAATGTTTTTGTGAACATTGTTTTTGTTGTCGACGGTGTTCTTGTTTATGTAATTGTTGTAGCTCTTGGAATTGTTAGTATTTGCGTTATTGGCGTTGTTGTTATTGTTGCTGTTACCGCTCGCCAGGCGAGGCCGCAGATTATAGCGGAGTTCGCTGGTCTGTAAGGCAACAGAAGGCGAGCACCAAGGAACAGCAGTATCTGGCGCATCGGCGTCAAAGGCGGTATGGGAGATATCGCTCATATTGATTGAATATGCGGCCATCAAGCAAAAAAAAAATTAAAAAATAAATAAAAAATTTCGGGTATCCTACCATAAATCCCTGGAAAAGCACACCAGCATTTTCATTCCGAAGTGAATACGATAGGAAACGTGCGGACTTCAACCTAGAACGTAACTATCGGAATACGGATATATCCATGCTATCCGACAGCCAAGCAGCATTGAACGCTATAATGGGGACTAAGGTAACATTGAAGGAAGTCCATGAAGTGCTAGACCTACTCGGGACTCACAGCAAGCACACCCTACGATGAGTTTCGGGCCACAGGGATACTTACCGGTCTATTGACAAGACATTGTAGACTAAGAAGTCACCTAACTAAATTGGTTATATATAGTAGCGATCTGTGCGTGTTTTGTGAAGAGAGGAGGAATCCTCGATGCACATCGATGCAATAGGTCGTGGTGCAGCTTCCCCAATAATAATAATATCATGGAGAAACTATCGAAGATCAGCTTATACAATCGTCGTGTTCGCATGAAACGTAAATTCGAAAAACTTTGTCACCCGAGGAACTGCGCAATGCATCCTATTGCATAATTTGGAACATCCAGCAATTATCATTCGTCGAAGACATTCGCCAACTGCAAAAAGATCAACCACTTAGGAGCCATCTAAAGTTTCTCAATCCTTTTCTAGATCGCTCCACAGGATTTTCACTTATCAGAGTTGGCGGCCGGCTAGACAATGTTGAGTTTGAGAACTTCGAAAAACATCCGATATTGTTGCCCAGTAAATTGCACTTCTTCAGGATCTATGTGCGGCAACTACATGTAGCTTATGGGATCGCTGCCAGTGGACCGTCTTCGACCGGAACACCCATTCCAACTCTGAAGTATCGACTCCTGTGGGCCAATAAGTACGTACGTTCGCATACGAGGAAAGGGTCCCACAAAATCTTACTTGGCCGTATTCATTTGTTTGGCATCCAAGGCGGTGCACATCGAAGTGGTCTCTCAATTATCCACGAAAGCATTCTTGGCTGCACTCAAACGAATGGTTGCTCGGCGAGCGCTGCTCACTGACATCTATTGTGATAATGGAACTAACTTCGTGGGTGCAGCAAATGAGCTAATAGGCTTTGAAACAATTTTTGTTTGGTCAAACTACTCAAGACGCAATATCAAGTATTGTGCTTCTGATTTCGTGTCGTTTTATTTAATTCCGCTGGGCACCCCACTTTGGCGTAATGGGGTTGTTACACAAGAAGTTTTCGAACACTTGCTAACATTTGAGGAGCTCTGCACGATCACAACAGAAATCTTACTGTCGCCGTTGTCGCATGATTCCAACGACCTATCAGCAATCACCCCAGGTCACTTGTTAGTTGGAAAATCTCTTCGGGCGCTTCCCGAACACACGCCTCATCCCAACAATTTGAAGCGGTATGATATTATAACCGCTGCTAAACAGCAATTTTGGCGTCGTTAGTCATCAGACTATATTCACAAGCGCGTGCTTGAATCAAATTGACACATGGTCATAATGCATGACGACAATCTTCCGCCTCAGCAATGGAAGCTCGGCCGCATCGAATCACTTGTGCCTGGAAGAGGATGGTCATGTTCGAGTTGTTCGTCTTCGTACAGCCAATGGCATCTGCTGCCGACCAGTACACAAATTGGCCATCTTACCGATGGTGGCTTGATGTGTTGAAAGCTGATCCTTTCAAGGTGGCCGGGATGTTTAGTCAAACTAACTTGAATACAGCTGATAATCTGTAATTTATAAATAAACTTGTTAATTTAAATAGTTTAAATATAGCCCAGATCTGAAGTTTCATGTTTGCATAAAAAATGCTTTGTGCAACGGACAGTGACCAATCTTGGAAGATAACTTGGTGGTAACCTCCCCCCAAATAAAAAAATTTGCAGCCCCCAGGAACTTCGCCCTACAAATCTCAAATACACATATCTTCTACAATTTTTAAGCTAGAGTCACCAAATTTTAAAACTATATTACTGGTAATTCGCATTTTTTCATCGGAAAAATTGGATGGCCACGCTAACTCTGCGGAAGATATGCGCATTTCTGATTTCTAGGAACGAAGTTCCTGTGTGCGGGTTTGAAGATGTATATGCCGATCTTTGGAAATCTTTCCAAGTTTGGGAGATATGCGGGTTCATTGCTTTACACTTTCCGAAATATCGGCATTGTCGATTATGGGGGCAGGTGTTGGCGTGACCATAAAGAGTAATGCTTGAATAACTCATAGTACTTAAGTATTTCGCAGTCGGTTGCGCTCGACTGCAACGTTCTCTCTTATTTTTTCGTGTATTATGTTTTTGGTTTGGGACTGGTTATTTAAGTTAATTAATTAATTAATTTGTCCGTTTGTCTGGGTCTACAGGAAATGTTATAACCGAATCCAGGATGATGAAAAATGTGGCTTCCATTCCTTTAAGTGCGGAGCCGAGATGACGGACATAGGGTCTTCTTCTGAGGTCTTCCAGAATCTTGTGGAGTGGTTGCACGGTGGTGGCTCTGAGCTTCCAAGGTTCAGAGGTTAAGGCCGTACCTCTAGCTCACGTGATAGTGCGTGGCTCGTCCAATCTTCGAAATACATTTTTTGTTCCTGGGGTTTTAGACTTGTTTTTTTTTTTTTTTTTTTTAATTATTTTAAACAAATTTTAATGTGTTTAGTTTTAACAGTTGTCTGAATGGTTTTTTTTTTATTTTTGGCGCAGCTTTTAACTATAAAGTTTCTGCAGGTCGACGTTTTAATTTTTCTGCAACTCACATGTTCCAAAAATTTGAAAGAGATTTTCCTGGGATAAGCTTTCTTTTTGCGCTTAGGTGCAATTCGACCTTAGATCTCTCCTTAGCCAACGGATTATCTGGTATACCCAGAAAGCAGCTAGAGCTGGACAGGGCTATAGGTGACCTCAACAAGTGTATAACTAATAAATTTGAGGGTAACTGTCCGGTAGGGAAAAAGCACATGGAAAAAGATGCCCCATGGTGGAACGACAGCCTAGAAAGGCTGCGCGTGACCACACGTCGCCTCTTCAATAAAGCAAAGAGAGAGGGAATATGGGAGCGGTACCGTGAAAGCCTTAACTCCAACAATAAGGAAATAAGAAAGGCCAAACCGAAAACTTCTGCGAAAGCATAGTCAGCACAAGCGAAGGCGCCAGGCTTCATCGTGCACTGGCGAAACGAGCGCCTGATGCGAAATTAGCACTGATGCGTGGGGATAACTCCTGCACCCAACGCAGAATGCATACAGAGTAGGCAGGTTCACGATCACAGCACTTTATCACCTACGACCTTCTTTGAATGCGGAAATTGATAATAAGGAAGTAGCATTGTGCGCCTTCTTAGATATCACATCACACGATGCAATCAATGCTACCCTCGAGAGTTAATGCCATTATAGTCAGGGGCCTTAGTAGACTTAAGCCTGCGAATCTGTAAGCGGACCTCATCCGGGGTGATAGGTGTGATCGATTGTACAGGATCAAGATCTACATTTGAAAATGTTTCAGTATCCTGTACCTGAGTGGCTGGGTGATGCAAGTGCAAAAGACGTGAAGCGCCCTTCCAGCTCATCCGCAAACACCGCTGCGATCTCTGCATCCGATCGACACCAAGTGTTGTCCGGTCATAATGGGGATCCGCCTGAGTGGCTGCCGCTTGACACAACGCGTTGCCTTCCACAAATTGAATCCATGATTCTTATTGGGATCGGCATTGCGGAGCATATCCTGGAAATATTTGCTTAAAATATCAAACAGCAGCTTTCGTAGTTCGTACACAGCCCGCCTAAAGTCGCTTAGATCCAACGGAGTGCGTCAGCGCATATATCGACGACGCAATGCTCTCTTGTGCCTTGCCAGATCCAAAACCTCTGGTTTTAAAAGAGGCTGAGTTGGAGGCGAACAAGGTAGTTGGCCAAGCATGGAGTATTCCGCGGCCACGTTGATATTACGCAGGAATAACTCCGCTGCGTCGTCAATATCAGCCGGTGAACTCAGCTCCATTTTCAAGTTGAACAATCTGCTCCAACCTCTGCCGGAATCGGGTGATGTTTGCCTTGCGCGGCAGAAGACGTATCTTGGGAGCATTCAGAGCTGCAGGCACGCTGTACTCAACGATCAAATGGATGTGATCGGAGTTAAGCTCAATTCTCTCGGATATACCAAGACAGTCAGACCGGATCCCAGCGTAGACGCCAAAGTCAATTGCTGTTGGCCTATGGTTGCCGTACGAGAAGTGCGTTGCACCTCCCGTGGCAAGTACTTGGAGGTTGGAGTCTCTCACGCAATCCGCAAGCGCAATCCCACGGCGAGTGTCCAACGCTGCACCCCAAAGGATGGTGTTGAGCATTCCAGTCTCCAGCAATCAGGAACTTGGGGCCAAGCTCTTCGAAGAGACACTTATAGTCTTCTATTTCCCACACAAAACGTGGTGGACAATAGACAGCAGCCAAGACTACTACGCCTTGATCACTAGAGATTTTAACGACAGCACATTGTGCGCATATCCAACTGAATAAAGTCAGCGCATGATGTTGCAGTCAAGATTTTATGCTCCGACACGCATGCGATCCGAAGGATGATTGTGAAGGTGAATATTGTAGCCTGGTAGCCTGTAGTGCGATCTGGAGCAGTAGTGATTCTCGCAGACCAACATTACTTCTATTTGATGGCGTTGAATAAATAACTTTAACTCATTGGCATTATTTGCAAGGCCATTGTTTGCAAGTACAGCGTGCAAGAGGCTCATCACGGCCATTAGTGTCTCACGCAACTTGTCGGATTTTGACATAAGACTGTCAAAAAGGAGCTGGGAGTGCTCATGGTACAGATGAGGCTGCTGCACTTGCTGAAATTGTTGCAGGGGGCCTTCTGATGTTGCGGGCGTTGCTGCTGCTGGTGTTGCTGCGAGTGTTTCTCTTTTTGCCGGCTGTGCTCTTTCTTGCTGTGCTGTTGCTTTGTGTGCTGTTGCGGTACAACTTGTTGTTGAGTATGAACCTGCTGCTAACGATGACGCTGTTGCTGTTGCCCAAGTTGCGGCAGAGACTGAGGAACCTGAGGAGCCTGAGGAGCCGTTTGAAGTCTGGCAGCATCAGTATAACATACATTTTCCCTGCGAATGGGTGCCGGGCTTCTTGGGCGCGATTTTGTAGGTCTTCAGCCGGCCCTCGTGACTGAGCCACAAGCTTCCGCTCCTTGGCAACGCGCTGATAAGCAAGGCATCCCTTCCAGCTTGCTGGGTGGTTACCACCGCAGTTGGCACATTTCGGGTCAGCGTCCAACGGTTTTTCGCATACCCGACTTGCATGGGCTGAGCCACACTTCACGCAGCGATGCTGCTTTTGGCAGTACTTCATCGTATGACCGAATGTCACTGGGGAGTATGTTCCATATGGCGGGAGAGATGGAGCGAAGATTGTAAACCTCTTTGTTATTTGCAGCCGGCTCCAACTCCAAATAACACAGATTCAGCTCCTTTTTAGTAACGCGACTTGTGATGGTTTGGACACCACGCACCGCGTGCCCAAGTCTGGCCAGCTCATCTCTGATGCGATCAATTTTCTGCAAGGATGGATGCAGTCCCCTGATCACCACGCGGAAACCTCTATCTTCTTTCAATTGGTATGAATGAAACGGGATTCGCTTATCCGTGAACAATCTCTGAATTGCCCTGTAGGCGTCAATACCATTTGGCATTACCCTGACTGTACCACCACCACCTGCATTTGAGCATAAAGCTGTCAGGCGGCGTAACAGCATTTAGTGCTTTCAGCAGTCCAACAACGTTGGTGATACCCTCAGCAATGAGTGGGGGAGGTTTAGATGTTCTTGTTGGCCGAACTTCAACAGAGTCAACATTTGGTGCGTTTGATAGGGAACAATCGCGTATCTCAGCGGCAGTGCTTAGATTGGGGTCCTCATCGTGAGTAACTTCATTACTAGTAGACGCAGTCAGCGGGACCATCTCTTCCATGTCGACCGACTCGACATCTGCGTCAGAATCTGACAGCAGATCCTCGAGCGCTTGTGGCGCTGCACGAGCTCCAGCAGAAGTAGGCACTGCATCAAGTCAATTTCATCTTCAACTATCGCAATTTTCCTTTTTCTTGTTTGCGTTGTTGCAGTTGAAATTGTTGACGTTCATATTGGTGTTGTTTTTGGTGTTTTTGTTAGTGCTGTTGTTGGCATTGTTGGTGTTTTTAATGTTTTTGTGAACATTGTTTTTGTTGTCGACGGTGTTCTTGTTTATGTAATTGTTGTAGCTCTTGGAATTGTTAGTATTTGCGTTATTGGCGTTTTTGTTATTTTGGAACAGCAGTATCTGGCGCATCGGCGTCAAAGGCGGTATGGGAGATATCGCTCATATTGATTGAATATGCGGCCATCAAGCAAAAAAAAAATGAAAAAATAAATAAAAAATTTCGGGTATCCTACCATAAATCCCTGGAAAAGCACACCAGCATTTTTCATTCTGAAGTGAATACGATAGGGAAACGTGCGGACTTCAACCTAGAACGTAACTATCGGAATACGGATATATCCATTCTATCCGACAGCCAAGCAGCATTGAACGCTATAATGGGGACTAAGGTAACATTGAAGGTAGTCCATGAAGTACCTACTCGGTGAGTTCCGTGCCACAGGGATACTTACCGGTCTATTGACAAGACATTGTAGACTAAGAAGTCACCTAACTAAATTGGTTATATATAGTAGCGATCTGTGCATGTTTTGTGAAAGAGAGGAGGAATCCTCGATGCACATCGATGCATGTTTTGAATTGCAGAGACATCGAAGGGCTCAACCCAACATTCGGGAGCTGCGGCTGATGGAAGAAATATAGGCTCAGAAGGGGCACAATATATCAAATAGGTCGCGGTGCAGCTTCCCCCAATAATAATATCATGGAGAAACTATCGAAGATCAGCTTATACAATCGTCGTGTTCGCATGAAACGTAGATTCGAAAAAAAACTTTGTCACCCGAGGAACTACGCAATGCATCTTATTGCATAATTTGGAACAACCAACAATTATCATTCGTCGAAGACATTCGCCAATTGCAAAAAGATCAACCACTTAGGAGCCATCTAAAGGTTCTCAATCCTTTTCTAGATCGCTCCACAGGATTTTCACTTACCAGAGCTGGCGGCCGGCTAGAAATGTTGCCTTTGAAAACTTCGAAAAACATCCGATATTGTTGCCCAGTAAATTGCACTTCTTCCGGATCTATATGCGGCAACTACATGTAGCTTATGGGATCGCTGCCAGTGGACCGTCTTCGACCGGAACACCCATTCCAACTCTGAAGTATCGTCTTCTGTGGGCCAATAAGTACGTATGTTCGCATACGAGGAAAGGGTCCCACAAAATCTTACTTGGCCGTATTCATTTGTTTGGCATCCAAGGCGGTGCACATCGAAGTGGTCTCTCAATTATCCACGAAAGCATTCTTGGCTGCACTCAAACGAATGGTTGCTCGGCGAGCGCTGCTCACTGACATCTATTGTGATAATGGAACTAACTTCGTGGGTGCAGCAAATGAGCTAAAGGCTTTGAAACAATTTTTGTTTGATCAATCTACTCAAGACGCAATATCAGAGTATTGTGCTTCGGATTTCGTGTCGTTTTATTTAATTCCCGCTGGGCACCCCACTTTGGCGTAATGGGGTTGTTGCACAAGAAGTTTTCGAACACTTGCTAACATTTGAGGAGCTCTGTACGATCACAACAGAAATCTTACTGTCGCCGTTGTCGCATGATTCCAACGACCTATCAGCAATCACCCCAGGTCACTTGTTAGTTGGAAAATCTCTTCGGGCGCTTCCCGAACACACGCCTCATCCCAACAATTTGGAGCGGTTTGACGTGATAACCGCTGCTAAACAGCAATTTTGGCGTCGTTGGCCATCAGACTATATTCACGAGCTTCGTGCTCGAACCAAATGGACATCATTCGTCGGCAAATCTCGCTATTGGAACCATGGTCATAATCCAGGACGACAATCTTCCGCCTCAGCAATGGAAGCTCGGCCGCATCGAATCACTTGTGCCTGGAAAGGATGGTCATGTTCGAGTTGTTCATCTTCGTACAGCCAATGGCATCTGCTGCCGACCAGTACACAAATTGGCTATCTTACCGATGGAGGCTTGATGTGTTTAAAGCTGATCAGTTCAAGGTGGCCGGGATTTTAGTCAAACTAACTTGAATACAACTGATATTGAATGATCAGCTGATAATCTGTCAATTTATCGCTACTTTAAATAACTCTGTTAAATCTTATTCACTTATGTAAACAATACCTTGTAATTTTAGTAAATACCGAAAATATAAATAAACTTGTTAATTTAAATAGTTTAAGTACAGTGACCAATCTTGGAAGATAACATGCTGCTAACCTCCCCCCAAATAAATAAATGTTCAGCCCCAAGGAACTTCGCCCCTACAAATCTCAAATACATATCTCCTACAATTTGTAAGCTAGAGTCACCAAATTTTAAAACTATATTACTGGTAACTCGCATTTTTCATCGGAAAAATTGGGTGGCCACGCTAACTCTGCGGAAGATATGCGCATTTCTGATTTCTAGGAACAGAAGTTCCTGTGTGCGTGGTTTGAAGATGTATATGCCGATCTTTGGAAATCTTTCCAAGTTTGGGAGATATGCGGGTTCATTGCTTCACACTTTCCGAAATATCGGCATTGTCGATTATGGGGGCAGGTTTTGGCGTGGCCATAAAGAATAATGCTTGAATAACTTATAGTACTTAAGTATTTCGCAGTCGGTTGCACTCGACTGCAACGTTCTCTCTTATTTTTTCTTGGGAAGGCTATAATTCGACCTTAGAGCTCTCCCTAGCCAACGGATTACCTGGTATACCCAGAAAGCAGCTAGAGCTGGACATGGCTATAGGTGACCTCAACAAGTGCATAACTAATGCATTTGAGGATAACTGTCCGTTAGGGAAAAAGCACATGGAAAAAGATGCCCCGTGGTGGAAAGACAGCCTAGAAAGGCTGCGCATTACCACACGTCGCCTTTCAATAAAGCAAAGAGGAGAGGAATATGGGAGCAGTAAGCATGAAAGCCCGAACTCGTACAATAAGGAGATAAGAAAGGCCAAACCAAAACTTCTGCGAAAGCATAGTCAGCACAAGCGAAGGCGCCAGGCTGGCGAAACGAGCGCTTGATGCGAACTTAGCACTGATGCGTGGGGATAACTCCTTTACGAGCAGTAATTTCCAAAAAACTAGTACTACTCTTCGAGACGCGGTTCCCAGGCAGTACACCCATGCAGGAAGAGGCTACCGAATGAGAGAGCAGATACAGGACAGGAACTACTCCTCTCCCTAGCCTAGCCCTCGGATACATAGCCTAGCCCTCTGATACATACCGGGCACATGGAGGGAGAGATAGAATAGTCTTCATCCCCAAGCCAGGGAAGAAAGACATTACCAGCCCAAAGTCCTTCAGACCCATCAGCTTAACATCGTTTTTACTGAAAACCTTGGAAAAGCTAGTGGACTACAAGGTTAGAAGCACTTTGCTTAAGGGAAGGGTGCACCCAACGCAGCATGCATATAGAGTAGGCAGGTTCACGTACACAGCACTTTATCAGCTGCGACGTACTTTGAGTGCGGCAACTGATAATAAGGAAGTAGCATTGTGCGCCTTCTTAGATATAGAAGGCGCCTTTGATACACATCACACGATGCAATCAATGTTACCCTCGAGAGAAGAGGCCTGGACCATACTACCAGCAGATGGATACTCGCACTGCTGCGATCCAGGCAAGGCACGGCATCATTACATGATAGCTCTGTAACGGTCCTAACCACCAAAGGCTGTTCCCAAGGAGGGGAGTCTGCAGTCTGTTATTAGACGAAATACTTAACAGACTTGCTAACAGTGGTATTCAATGTCTGGGCTATGTCGATGACATTGTTATGATAGCGCGAGGCAAATTTGAAGCATCGCTCTATGACTTAGTCCAGTGAGGGCTAACCATAAGGAATGACTGGTGTATGGAGGTTGGACTCAACCTAAACCCTACGAAAACAGTCATCGTCCCCTTTACTAGACGATACAAGTTACAAAGAATGAGGCAAATATGGATCTCAGGACCCTACTAAAACCAAGAACAAATACTTGGGAGTCACATTTGACAGCAGGCTTAACTTTGGCACCCATGTGCAAAATACGATATTAAATTACTCCAGGGCGCTTTGTCGTAGTATGGCGAGTAGATCAAGGGGTAAATCACGACAGATATTAAGATATTAAGATGGCTATACCTAATGGTAGTAAGATCCATGTTAATATATGGTAGTATGGTATGGTGGTAGCATGGGGTGACTGGGTGCGGCTGATTACCGTGAAGAAACCACTACAAAAGTTGTAAAGAATGGCCTGCGTATATCATAAGGCTCAAGCAGAAAGCCACGCTTCTAAGGATGTCGGCAGAAGGAGTTGGTGGCAATCATATCCTAAGCCATAAAGATGCCCAACTCCTCTCAAACGAACTGCCACTGCTGAAGCAACCTAGCGACGAAATGGTAGCCGAATACAAATTCGAGAGAAATTTGACAGTTCGTATAAGTAGTAAAAGGGAATAGTCAAGCAGCATTGAACGCTATAATGAGGACTAAGATAACATGGAAGGTAGTCCATGCGTTTAAAGCTAGACCTCCTCGGGACTCACAACAGGCTCACCCTACGATGGGTTGTAGTAGTCATTTAATAATATTTTTTGGTACAATTCTTGGTCCACTCTAAATTAGTCGTTGTTAATTAGACGGCCGTTCAAACGAAGAGATAGGCAGATAACCGACGAGGAGAGAACCACTCAAAGCGAAGCACGAAATCGCTCACTCAAGAAGCGCTCAGCAAGACGCTTTTCAATAAGCGTACGGTTCAAGCGAGGTCTTGTTGCGGTGAAACTGTCAAGGTTATTGAAAGAAAGAAGTCGTGTACTTTGCAAATCGACAGTGTATAAAACATTGTATAAAAGCACGTGATTGTAACTTCAAAAGTTACAGTGTATTATAAATATATATATTATTGTGAAAGTGCGGTAGATAATAAAATGTATGTTAGAGCAATTGGTGAAAGAAAAATATTCGAACCAATTTTAACCTTTATAGGCCATTCTTGGGTAAAGAGAATAGACCAGACCTGCCACCAGTTCGAGCCAGCTGCACGCCTTCATAATTTACACCGCGGGAATGATTCACCCCGACGAGGTTGTAATTAGTCAGCCTCATTTCATTGAATCGACATCGGAAGCATCGCTAGTCAGCGGGACGGAGGTGAAGAACTATGTTTAATCTAAGAGGACAACTTCATCCCACGGATCAGCGCATATTCGCTATTGTCCAGGAGACAATAAAAAAAAAACGTTTGAAATCAAGTAATTCCGAGTTTATTATCAGCTAGTGCCAGATGACCTTAAAAGTTAATCTATGAAACGTGAATGATGTGGTGCAAACAAACGCACGTAATTTTTGAGCTAAAGTGCTTATCAGCTTTTGTGTTTTGTATAAGCGTGGATGAACAGATCATAAAGTTTGAGCAGATCACTTGCTAATAAATTCATCGTATTCAACAAGCTCAACTCGTAATTGGCGAAATGCTCTAAATTACTTTGAGTGTATCACGTAATCATTAATAAAGAAATATAATCGTTTAAGTTTTTTTTATTATCAATATGGTCACTGTCGAATAATTTTATAAATATGTCATTTAAATATAAAAAAAAGGAGGTGATACATTAACAATACACAGGCTGATATTAAATCAAACGGATAGTCAAATGTATAATATGTATGATATATATAATATGTGTTTCCTAATCTTTTAAATAATTTTTCAAACAGCTTCATCTCTGCGTCGACGAACCTTGGGCCCAACGATCGCATCGACTTAAAAAAAAAAAAACAAAAAAAAGGAAAAGTGAGTAATGAACTAGCTGTAATGTAGGTACATAAACAATTAGATATGTACGACCTACTTAGTAAATAAGGAAAACCATATACAGTGTCTCACAGTTCAAATGGAACAGCGCCTAGCAAAAAATTTAAAGTGCTATAAGGTTTAAACAAAAAAACAAACGCAAAATGTTTAAATGCCAATTTGTTTTATGTTATATCACGTTTGAAAAGGAAACTTCAGTTTTTATTAAAATATTAATAAATTCACTAAAATTAGTCAAAAACTGAAAACATATACAAAATACATGTCACATTTTTTTGGAGCAGTCTTAGAAAAGTAACATATTAGGCGTATAAAAACTTAAATAAGGATGTTAATACTTAGTATGATATCCTTTAGCCTTAATAACTTCCCTTAACCTATTATTCATGGAAAGTACCAGCATCCTGATAGTTTCTGGACTGTTTTTGCTCCACTCATCCAGCAGAGCATTTTTGAGATCGGATCTGTGATTCCGGAAGTTATTTTCCAGCAGAGGCCACAAATTTTAAACAACATTTAAATCTGGAGACTGTGCCCGTGGAATTATCATATGGGGGCAGTTCCAGATAAGCCAGGACTGTACTATCCGACTTATCCTGGCTGTTGTCCTGGTCGCGGTCCTGGTAGAACCGGAAAGTACGCCGGATTCCTAGCTTCTCGGCACTTTGGAGTAAATTTTCTTTTAATATATTGAGGTACACATTGTTGTCCATTGTTGTTTCAATAAACACCAAATTTCCTCTGCCGGCTTCCGAGATAGATGCCCATACCATGACACTCCCTCCGCCGTGCTTGACTGTTGCCTTTAGGATTTTGGGATTCAGCTCAGTGTTGGACTGTCGCCACAGATAATTCCGTTCGTCTGAGCCAAAAATGTTGAATTTGGGCTCATCTTCAAATATGAATGTGTTCCAGAACTCCAAATCCTTGTCCAAGTGGGTTTTGACGAACGTCATCCCAGTCCCTTTATTTTTTCGCTTATAAAGGGCTTCTTCCGTGGTACTCGGGCATTAAAGTCATGGTTGCGCAGAACCAGGCGCACAGTTTCCACACTGCACTTTTTCCCCATTTCATCCTCCACCTGTGGAGTCAGTTTTGGAGCCGATAGCTTGGGATTTACCCTTATTTTCCTGATGATCCTCCGGTCCTCCTGTTCGGTGAAAATCTTGTTTGGTGCCTTTCTGCCCTTGTCCTCTAGCCGATTTTCGTCGACGAAGCGCCGAATGATGTTAGTCACAGTTGATTTGCTTAGATTTACCATTTCAGCTATTTGGCGATGTGAATATCCGATCTGGACGTGTTCCACGATGAGATTCCGTTGGTCAATGGTAGTCCGTTTGCCCATAGTCCTTGTTGGCTGGTTGCACCCGAGAGATATAACTTAACTGACTACTAAAGATTGGTCTATTTATACCGAAAATAATCAACCTGGCATAAAAAATCCGGGTTTTATGGCACCCAGGTGTCCATAACGCCATTGTTCGAATAATATGTGATCATATATTACGGTACTTTTTTACACAACCCGGCCTAGCCGGTGAGAAAACCCCAGTTTATTGGGATCATATATTCATTATGGTGGTTAATATATGTACCTGCCATCGGCCTTTGGAATTTTTGAAAAATATTGGATAATTAGTTTATGGCAGGCAATTAAACTTTTTGCTAGGCGCTGTTCCATTTGAACTGTGAGACACTGTATATATATAAAAAAAAAAAAAAGCACTGATCCACAGCAAATACGCCATGCAGTGTCTATTATCTAAAAACTTATTTCCATATATATACTCGTATATAAGCCTTAAATATAAGTAATGCCTTCTAAAGTTGAATTTGAGTGTGAAGCCATATAGAAATGCTGAGAAAAAATGGAGTTTAAATTGAATAATGATAATAATTAATTACGAAAAAAGCAGAAAATGTACTCATAGATTATAGCTCAATTATATAACAGAAAATAAAATTAAAAGTAATGTTCACAACCTACCGAATTAAGTTCAAGAGAATACATGAATTTGAAAGCAATTTAAAATGAGGAGTTATTGAGTAGTATTCATTTGTCGAGTATCTATGCTAGGTTTTTACAGAATGTGGTAGGATTTTAAGAGTCCGTCCAAGGGATAATGTATCAAAATTTATATCATTATCATGGTAGGGTGGGTAAAGAAGAGGGACAACTGCCATCTATGTTCCCTCTAATAGGACTAGTGTCTCGCTATAGTTATAGGACGTGTCGGCGTCTCCCGTAATTGATAATTGAATTTCATAACCCAAGTGGTTACTTGTTTTGTAAGCGCGCACTATTTAAATGTGGCAGAGTACATCCGTATTGCTTGAGTAAGAAAGAACCCCGACAATCCGGCGAGTTAGTACGAGCATAGCGAGAGTGCGCATCCCGAGCTCAACAATACACCGGTCGCTTAAATTGGCAGTTCCATCAGCCAATCATTAGTAAAGACCACATAAGTTATCCTAAAGAAAATAGCTTATACAAAAAGTAATAATACCCTGGTACACTAAACATTTTGGCGCCCAAAGTGAGGGGCCCGAGCAGCTTACTAGTAGATTCTAGACCACATTAATTGAGTAATACTTTTAGAGTAGGATATCTTTAGAAAATAATTAGAAATTTTGCTTGGTTCCCCAGCTCATCCATTGATCCAACCAAATAACTAACTTCATTTTTGTTTTCCAATTTTCATAAGTCATGACATACCGATTCACGACTTGAATCTGTTTTAGGATTTCGCAACTACAATTCTCCAGTTGGATTGGTTGACCAAAACAGACTCATAGTAATGAGCTGCGTGTTTATAGTGACTACGTGATAAAATATCTTTGATTACATGTATAGAGGATTTGTTTTGGATATTTCGATTTCAATTCTGTATAATGGCATTGATCGACCAGGATAAACAAAAATTTACAAATAAAGTATTTTGAATTATTTAGAATAACGATATATCTGCGCTGTTGACATTCTCGTCTAATAACTCAAGTACCAAATCAAATCAGCAATAGATATATTTTAATAAAATAGATAAACTAACTGAGACCTAGTTTAAATAAAAGTTTTGTAAAAATGTTAGCATGTGAGAAGACAGACATTATAATAATCAAAATAGCTATCGCAATTATTACGATTTAATCATTCATAAATTTTTTTGTTCTTTAATATCAAGTAGTTATTATATTATTAATATCTTCTAAATCAACATGGCTGTAAGACGTAGCCAAGAAGATATTACAGTTGCTTTACGAACAGCTGACCATTTTTGCGGTATTTGCAACGAAGTTTTAAGCGAAGTCGAACTTATAGCAAACACCCCATGTAAACACAAATTTCATAAACTTTGCATTTTAGAACACATTAGGAAGGTTTCAAACTGTCCAACATGTTCGGCATACTGCACCGCTATGGCGTTGACATTTTCCAATAATACCCTAACGAACAACAGCCCCAAAATTTAAAAAAATACAATACAAAATCATAAGGTAGGGAACGAACAACCAGCCTTGAACCGATCCAAGTTGTTACTTAACCTTTCAGGAAATAGTGCACGGCGTAGCAGCGCTAGCACACAAATATCACCTGAAAAAGTTTTAAATATAATGCAAAATTGCGCGATAAATTCGATGGTTCGAAAAACGGGTTGATGTTGCAAATGTAACTCAAATGATTGCAATGTAACAATCTGGCAACCCTCGTTGAGCTTATCCTAAGTTTTGCATTGTCCGTTCGTTCGCATGTACTGAAACATTAATCTCTCAATAGTTCTGTACCCACTCCGTTTTTGACTGCCGAATGCGTCGCATCATTGGACTAATAAAAGTGTGACTCCTGCATATCGTTATCTTGTTTGTATACGCTGTAAAACTGTGCGCTTGGATCTAATAACAATTTTCCAACAGTTGAGAACTGAAGAGTTTATTTATCGTATCCAGGCACTTACCAGACAGAATCTTAACAATGATCTCAAACTTCTCTGCGATCACCTCTATCTACTCTTAAGTGGTAAGGCGAACGATTGGTACTGGAAATTTCACCGCACATATTCAGAATTCACTTGGGATCATTTTTGTGGAGAATTCCGGAAAAGATTCGAAGATATAGAGACTGACTATGACATATGGGAGAAGATAAGAAACCGCCGTCAGGGCGAAACTGAAATGTTCGATGACTACCAAAGTGCCATAGAAGATCTCACAGATAGACTCATGAACGGTATTGCTGAGTATGAGTTAGTAGAACTGCTAATTCGAAATGCTAAGCCAAGTGTTCATCATGAACTACTCCACGTGAACATCCGTAATAGATCACAGCTTAGGAGGGAGATCCGACGACATGAACAATTTTATAACCACATTAAATCGGTAAAACCAAGAACTATACGTCCATTCGTCACTGAATTATCAGATCAAGACGACAGTCAGGGACTACCTGAGGTCACCTCAGAACAGAACGGAATTTCACAAATTCAACATCGCTTCACACCAACAAGTCCAATTTGCTGGAATTGTGACAAAACAGGACATAAATTCGATGATTGCGTAGGGCCGCGAAAAATCTTTTGCTACGGATGCGGTGCGAGAGATACCTACAAGCCCCAATGTAGCAAATGTAATCCCTCGGGAAACCGACAGAGGGATGTGTCATACAACAACAAACAGACACATCCTTAAGAGCTACTGATTTAACAAATTCAATAAAACTTAATACCAGTAATATAGATGACGAAAACTTATTACATCAAGAGCAAAGCTCACCAGTAGATAAATCCATAGAACCAACTCATTTTTCACTTATTCCTTTACACAAAAGATTAGAAAATTATAGACTTACCCGTAAACAAATATTTAATGAGATAGATAATTTTAAATTTATAGGGAAGCCGAAACGCTCGACAAAACGCCTAAGAGAGTTTTGGAAAGTCGTTAAGCATAACCGGAAAAAATGTATTTCTGCTATTTTTCTTAACTCGGAAAATAGATTATTAACAAACGTGACAATCGAAGGCCAGGAATATATTGCATTATTAGATTCGGGAGCCACGATAAGTTGTATTGGGGGAAACGCTGCAAAAGAATTAGTAACGCACAGCAAATCCAAGAAGTGTGCAGGAACAATTCGAACAGCGAATGGAACCATTAGTAGGGTAGTAGCTAAGCTTAAAACTAAAATAAGCTATCGAGACTGCGCTGCTGACCTTGAATTATTTATCATACCAGAACTTAAACAAGATGTTTACCTTGGTATAGATTTCTGGGAGAAATTCGGACTTTTGAATAAGATTACCCTCTCGGCAGAAGTATCAGAATTAGATGTGGGATCTTCAAACAACACCGGAGACCAA
This sequence comes from Drosophila paucipuncta, assembly GCA_035043875.1. NCBI lineage: Eukaryota > Metazoa > Arthropoda > Insecta > Diptera > Drosophilidae > Drosophila > Drosophila paucipuncta. The sequence goes on along the minus strand of JAWNMP010000005.1, from coordinate 51,522 downwards.
AAATTTCATGACTTATCCCTAGAAGAAAGGAAACGTCTGGACAAGGTAATAAATATGTTCCCATCATTCAGTACTGAGGGATTAGGTCGAACTAGCTTAACATCTCATTCAATAGACGTGGGATCAGCTACTCCAGTTAAACAACGACATTGGCCTGTATCGCCAGCTATTGAGAAAATAATGTTTGCCGAAGTAGACAATATGCTTTCACTTGACGTCATTGAAGAGTCGACAAGTCCCTGGAGCAGTAATTGTGTTTTAGTGAAGAAGGGAGACAAATACAGATTGTGTCTTGATTCTAGAGAAATTAATAAAGTGACTAAGCGTGATGCATATCCCTTGCCGCACATTGATGGCATTCTGAGCCGTTTACCGCCCGCTCGATTTATCACTGGCTTGGATATGAAACACGCCTATTGGCAAATTCCTTTAGACGAGCAATCACGTCAATACACGGCATTTACAATCCCAAACAGACCGTTACACCAATATAAAATGATGCCGTTCGGTCTTTATTTTTTGGTACAGTTCTTGGTCCACTCTAAATTAGTCGTTGTTGATTAGACGGCCGCTTAAACGAAGAGATAAGCAGATAACCGACGAGAAGAGAAATACTCAAAACGCAGCACGAAAACGCTCACTCAAGAAGCGCTTAGCAAAAAGCTTTTCAATAAGCGCAAGGTTCAAGCGAGGTCTTGTTGCGGTCAAACTGTCAAGGTTATTGAAAGAAAGAAGTCGTGTACTTTGCGAATCGACAGTGTATAAAACATAAAATTCAACACGTGATTGTAACTCCAAAGTTACTGTGTATTATATATATATATATATTATTGTGAAAGTGCGGTAGAGAATAAAAGGTATGTTAGAGCAATTGGTGAAAGAAAAATATTCGAACCAATTTTAACCTTTATAGGCCATTCTTGGGTAAAGAGTATAGACCAGACCTGCCACCAGTTCGAGCCAGCTGCACGCCTTCATAGTTTACACTGCGGGAATGATTCACCCCGACGAGGTTGCAATTAGTCAGCCTTATTTCATTGAATCAACGTCAGAAGCGTCGCTAGTCAGCGGGACGGAAGTGAGGAACTGGGTTTAATCCAAGAGGACAACTTCATCGCACGGATCCCGACTCAGCGCATATTCGATATTGTCCAGGAGACAATAAAAAAAAAAGTTTGAAATCATGTAATTCCGAGTTTATTATCTGCTAGTGCCAGATGACCTTAAAAGTTAATCTATGAAAACGTGAATGATCAGTCAGCTGTGTGGTGCAAACAAACACACGTAATTTTTGAGCTAAAGTGCTTATCAGCTTTTTGTGTTTTGTATAAGCGTGGATAAACAGATCATAAAGTTTGAGCAGATCACTTGCTAATAAATTCATCGTATTCAACAAGCTCAACTCGTAATTGGCGAAATGCTCTAAATTACTAATGAGTGCATCACATAGTAAGAATCACTAATAGTAAGAAATTTAATCGTTGAAGTTTTTTTTATTAATAGGTCATTGTCGAATAATTTTATAAATATGTCATTGTAAAAAAAGTAGGTGATACATTAATAGTTAACAATACACAGGCTGATATTAAATCAAACGGATAGTCAAATGTTAATTATATATATATATATGTGTTTCCTAATGTTTTAAATCATTTTTCAACTAGCCATAATGTAGGTACAGGTATAAGGTAGGTATAAGCCTTAAATATAAGTAATGCCTTCTAAAGTTGAATTTGAGCGTGAAGCCACATAGAAATGCTAAAAAAATTGAATTTAAATTGAATAATGATAATAATTAATTTAAAAAAAAAAGAGAAAATGTACTCATAGATTATAGCTCAATTATATAATAGAAAATATAATTAAGAGTAATGTTCACAACCTACCGAATTAAGTTAAGGAAGAAGTTAAGGAGTAGTACTCGTCTGTCGAGTATCCATGCTATCCATGGTTTTTACAGAATGTGGTTGGATTTTAAGAGTCCATCCAAGGGATAATGTAACAAAATGTATATCATTATCATGGTAGGGTGGAGTAAAGAAGAGGGACAACTACCATCTATGCTCCCTCTAATAGGACTAGCGTCTCGGTATAGTTATAGGACGTGTCGGCGTCTCCCGTAATTAATAATTGAATTTCATAACTTTACTGGTTATTATTTGTAAACGCGTACTATTTAAATGTGGCAGAGTACATCCGTATTGCTTGAGTAAGAAAGAACCCCGACAATCCGGCGAGCTAGTACGAGCATAGCGAGAGTGCGCACCTCGAGCTCAACAATACACCGGTCGCTTAAATTGGCAGTTCCATCAGCCAATCATTAGTAGAGACCATATAAGTTATCCTAAAGAAAATAGCTTATACAAAAAGAAATAATACCCTGGTACACTACGCATTTTCGGGCCCAACATGAGGAGCCCGAGCAGCTTACTAGTAGATTCTAGACCACATTATTAGAGTAATACTTTTAGAGTAGGATATCTTTAGAAAATAATTAGAAATTTTGCTTGGTTCCCCAGCTCATCCATTGATCCAACCAAGTAACTAACTTCAATTTTTGTTTCCCAATTTTCATAAGTCATGACATACCGATTCACGACTTGAATCTGTTTTAGGATTTCGCAACTACAATTCTCCAATTGGATTGGTTGACCAAAACAGACTCATAGTAATGAACTGCGTGTTTATAGTGACTACGTGATAAAATATCTTTGATTACACGTATAGAGGATTTGTTTTGGATACTTCGATTTCAATTCTGTATAATGGGATTGATCGACCAGGATAAACAAAAATTTACAAATAAAGTATTTTGAATTATTTAGAATAACGATATATCTGCGCTGTTGACATTCTCGTCTAATAACTCAAGTACCAAATCAAATCAGCAATAGATATATTTTAATAAAATAGATAAACTAACTGAGACTTAGTTAAAATAAAAATTTTTGTAAAAAATTTAGCATGTGAAGAAAGACAGACATTATAATAATCAAAAATAGCTATCGCAATTATTACGATTTAATCATTCATAAATTTTTTTGTTCTTTAATATCAAGTACGTTATTATATTATTTATATCTTCTAAATCAATCATGGCTGTAAGACGTAGCCAAGAAGATATTACAGTTGCTTTAGGAACAGCTGACCCTTTTTGCGGTATTTGCAACGAAGTTTTAAGCGAAGTCGAACTTATAGCAAACACCCCATGTAAACACAGATTCCACAAACTTTGCATTTTAGAACACATTAGGAAGGTTTCAAACTGTCCAACATGTTCGGCATACTGCACCGCTATGGCGTTGACATTTTCCAATAATACCCTATTCGCTGAATTGCAGCAAGAGGGGTCGTTACAACCCAACGCAAGTGAATCTCAAGATCCCAATGACTTTCATAAGAAGCCGACAAGAAGACAGCAGAATTCGAATAAGAATCGAGGAGCGACTCCCAGACGAGGTATATCAACTAGATATACACAAAGAACGACTTCAGACCGAAATTTAGCTGATCCCGGTAACGGCAGTAATCTTTCCTTGAATAGCCAAGTCGAGATAGCCAATTACGTACAGTCCGCAGTAACGCTCCAACAATCGCAATTGCTAGAAAACATCACTTCAATGTTAACTAAAACGATTGAAACATCCATCCAAAGACAGTTAACCTTGCTTCACCTAGGGAAGTCCGAGCGAACAACAGCTCCAAATTTAAATAATACAGCACAAACTCATAACGTAGGGAACGAACAACCAGCCTTGAACCGATCCGAGCTGTTACTTAACCTTTCAGGAAATAGTGTACCGCGTAGCAGCGCTAGCTCACAAATAGCACCTGAAAAAGTTTTAAATATAATGCAAAATTGGCGCATTAAATTCGATGGTTCAAAAAACGGTATGAGAACTGAAGAGTTTATTTATCGTATCCAGGCACTTACCAGACAGAACCTTAACAATGATCTCAAACTTCTCTGCGATCACCTCTATCTACTCTTAAGTGGTAAGGCGAACGATTGGTACTGGAAATTTCACCGCACATATTCAGAATTCACTTGGGATCATTTTTGTGGAGAATTCCGGAAAAGATTCGAAGATATAGAGACTGACTATGACATATGGGAGAAGATAAGAAACCGCCGTCAGGGCGAAACTGAAATGTTCGATGACTACCAAAGTGCCATAGAAGATCTCACAGATAGACTCATGAACGGTATTGCTGAGTATGAGTTAGTAGAACTGCTAATTCGAAATGCTAAGCCAAGTGTTCATCATGAACTACTCCACGTGAACATCCGTAATAGATCACAGCTTAGGAGGGAGATCCGACGACATGAACAATTTTATAACCACATTAAATCGGTAAAACCAAGAACTATACGTCCATTCGTCACTGAATTATCAGATCAAGACGACAGTCAGGGACTACCTGAGGTCACCTCAGAACAGAACGGAATTTCACAAATTCAACATCGCTTCACACCAACAAGTCCAATTTGCTGGAATTGTGACAAAACAGGACATAAATTCGATGATTGCGTAGGGCCGCGAAAAATCTTTTGCTACGGATGCGGTGCGAGAGATACCTACAAGCCCCAATGTAGCAAATGTAATCCCTCGGGAAACCGACAGAGGGATGTGTCATACAACAACAAACAGACACATCCTTAAGAGCTACTGATTTAACAAATTCAATAAAACTTAATACCAGTAATATAGATGACGAAAACTTATTACATCAAGAGCAAAGCTCACCAGTAGATAAATCCATAGAACCAACTCATTTTTCACTTATTCCTTTACACAAAAGATTAGAAAATTATAGACTTACCCGTAAACAAATATTTAATGAGATAGATAATTTTAAATTTATAGGGAAGCCGAAACGCTCGACAAAACGCCTAAGAGAGTTTTGGAAAGTCGTTAAGCGTAACCGGAAAAAATGTATTTCTGCTATTTTTCTTAACTCGGAAAATAGATTATTAACAAACGTGACAATCGAAGGCCAGGAATATATTGCATTATTAGATTCGGGAGCCACGATAAGTTGTATTGGGGGAAACGCTGCAAAAGAATTAGTAACGCACAGCAAATCCAAGAAGTGTGCAGGAACAATTCGAACAGCGAATGGAACCATTAGTAGGGTAGTAGCTAAGCTTAAAACTAAAATAAGCTATCGAGACTGCGCTGCTGACCTTGAATTATTTATCATACCAGAACTTAAACAAGATGTTTACCTTGGTATAGATTTCTGGGAGAAATTCGGACTTTTGAATAAGATTACCCTCTCGGCAGAAGTATCAGAATTAGATGTGGGATCTTCAAACAACACCGGAGACCAAAAATTTCATGACTTATCCCTAGAAGAAAGGAAACGTCTGGACAAGGTAATAAATATGTTCCCATCATTCAGTACTGAGGGATTAGGTCGAACTAGCTTAACATCTCATTCAATAGACGTGGGATCAGCTACTCCAGTTAAACAACGACATTGGCCTGTATCGCCAGCTATTGAGAAAATAATGTTTGCCGAAGTAGACAATATGCTTTCACTTGACGTCATTGAAGAGTCGACAAGTCCCTGGAGCAGTAATTGTGTTTTAGTGAAGAAGGGAGACAAATACAGATTGTGTCTTGATTCTAGAGAAATTAATAAAGTGACTAAGCGTGATGCATATCCCTTGCCGCACATTGATGGCATTCTGAGCCGTTTACCGCCCGCTCGATTTATCACTGGCTTGGATATGAAACACGCCTATTGGCAAATTCCTTTAGACGAGCAATCACGTCAATACACGGCATTTACAATCCCAAACCGACCGTTATACCAATATAAAATGATGCCGTTCGGTCTTTGTAATGCTGCCCAAACTTTATGCCGCTTAATGGATCGAGTTATCCCAGCTCATCTACGAACTCGTGTATTCGTTTATTTAGATGATTTATTAGTTTTGTCAGATGATTTCGATTCTCATTTAATTTTGTTGCAAGAAATAGCTTTAAGCTTACGAAAAGCTAATCTTACCATAAACATTAGTAAATCGAACTTTTGCATGACAGAAATTACCTACCTTGGCTTTATCATCGGGGAGGGTCAAATAAGAACAAACCCAGACAAAATAAAAGCTATTTCAGAATTTCCGGTACCTACCACGGTAAAAGAATTACGCCGATTTTTGGGATTATCTGGTTGGTACCGTCGATTTGTGGAAAACTACGCTTCTGTCACTTTTGCATTAACAGAGTTGTTAACTAAGAAAAAAGGTTTAGAGTGGAATGGGAATGCTCAACAGTCTTTTGAAACTTTAAAATCTTGTTTAACGAACTCGCCAATATTAATAACACCCGATTTCTCAAAACCATTTATTTTGCTTTGTGACGCAAGCATGTATGGTATCGGTTGCGTATTAGCTCAAGAGAGAGACAACACGGAATTACCAATTGCCTACATGTCTGAAAAATTAAATAAGGCCCAACGTAACTATTCAGTTACTGAGTTGGAATGTTTTGCTGTTATCAAGGGTATTAAAAAGTTTCGTTCCTACATTGAGGGACAGGAATTCGTAGTTATTACAGACCATGCAGCATTACAATGGCTGATGCGTCAAAAAGATTTATCTGGAAGATTAGCGAGGTGGTCAATGAAATTAAGGAGTTTCACTTTCACAATCTTGCATAGAAAGGGATCTCAGAACGTTGTGGCAGATACCTTATCTCGTCAGAATGACCCAACAAATGAAGAAGTTCTTGGCATTGGACCAATAATAGATTTAGACTCAGAACATTTTAAATCACCAGAGTATTTGAGTCTAATTGAAAACATTAATTTAAATCGTTCCAAGTTACCAGACCTGAAGGTAATTGATAATTATGTTTATAAAAGAACCGAGTTTGCCAGTGAGGATAAAGCACAAGAAGACTTAAGTTGGAAAATCTGGGTTCCATCAGGTCTAATTACCGATGTTTTATATCAAGCTCATGACGCACCAAGCTCAGCGCATTGTGGGATGAGTAAGACAGTCGAAAAATTAAAAAGATACTTGTTCTGGCCACGTATGGTCAGTCAAATAAGAAAATATATATCGGAATGTGAAATATGTCGCACTACTAAAAGTCCAAATAGCGTTCTGAAACCTCCAATGGGAAAGCCATTCACCTCTGATAGACCATTTCAGAAGTTATATGTAGATCTGTTAGGACCCTATCCCCGTACAAAAACCGGTAATATTGGGCTACTCATAATAGTGGACCATTTTACTAAGTTTCATTTCCTGTGTCCGCTGAGGAAATTCACGGCACCGAAAATTTGTGATTATCTTGAAGGATCACTCTTTTACACTTTTGGAGTACCAGAAGTTATCCTGACAGATAATGGATCACAATTTAAATCAAGTATTTTCCAATCATTCCTTACTAGCTTTGGAATAACACAAAAGTGCACAGCCATATATTCGCCACAAGCTAATGCTAGCGAGAGATTGAACCGATCAGTCATAGCCGCAATTCGTGCTTATGTTGGTAAAGAACATACTAACTGGGACACAAATTTAAATGCCATCAGTGGAGCGTTAAGAGCTACAGTACATAGAAGTACTGGATACTCTCCCTATTTCCTGTCATTCGGCCAGAATATGATTTTAAATGGGAAAGATTATGGTCTGTTAAGAAAGTTAAATTTGGTAAACGATGATACCAGAGTAGACTATACAGATAAATTACCACTTATGAGACAAAAAGCAAAAGAAAATGTAAACAAGGCTCATGAAGCGAACGCGCGGAGATACAATCTGCGTAGTCGCGAAATTCAATTTAAAGTCGGAGATTCAGTGTACGCCCGAAACTTCGCTCAGAGTAATGCCATCAAAAGGTTTAATTCTAAATTAGCACCTGTGTTCATCCCAGCCAAAATCCATAAGAAACGTAGTTCATATTATTATGAGTTAGTAGACGACAAAGGAAAGAATCTCGGAGTTTACCATTTGAAGGACATACAATATAAAAATTAGTTCGTAGCGACAATATTGTTCCAGATAATATTTCTACGAGTAAGTCTCGTTTCATTACCTGTGGCGGTGGGGGGTGTAGTAGTCATTTAATAGTAATATTTTTGGTACAATTTTTGGTCCACTCTAAATTAATCGTTTTTGATTAGACGGCCGTTCAAACGAAGAGATATGTAGATAACCGACGAGAAGAGAGCCACTCAAAACGAAGCACGAAATCGCTCACTCAAGAAGCGCTCAGCCAAGAAGCGTTGCAATAAGCGCAAGGTTCAAGCGAGGTCTTGTCGCGGTCAAACTGCTCAAGGTTATTGAAAGAAAGAAGTCGTCTACTGTGCGAATCGATAGTGTAGAAAACATTGTGTAAAAACACATGATTGTAACTTCAAGAGTTACAGTGCATTATAAATAGATATATTCTTGTGAAAGTGCGGTGGATAATAAAAATGTATGTGCTGAAATTGGTGAAAGAAAAATATTCGAACAAATTTTAACCTTTATAGGCCATTCTTTGGCAAAGAGTATGGACCAGACCTGCCACCATGCCAGCTGCACGCCATCATAATTTACACCGCGTGAATGATTCTCCTCGACGAGGTTGTGATTAGTCAGCCTTATTTCATTGAATCGACATCAGAAGCGTCGCTAGTCAGCGGGACGGAAGTGAGGAACTGTGTTTAATCTAAGAGGACAACTTCATCCCACGGATCCCGACTGAGCGCATATTCGCTATTGTCCAGGAGACAATATAAAAAAAAAGTTTGAAATCAAGTAATTCCGAGTTTATTATCAGCTAGTGCCAGATGACCTTAAAGTTAATCTATGAAAACGTGAATGATCAGTCAGCTGTGTGGTGCACGCGCCTACTTACAAACACACGTAATTTTTGAGCTAAGGTGCTTATTAGCTTTTGTGTTTTGTTTAAGCGTGGATGAACAGACCATAAAGTTTGAACAGGTCACTTGCTAATAAAATTCAGCGTATTTAAACAAGCGCAACTCGTAATTGGCGAAATGCCCTAAATTACTTTGAGTGTATCCGAAATCATTAATACTAAGAAATATAATCATTGAAGTTTTTTTTATTATTAATATGGTTGAATAATTTTATAAATATATAAAAAAAAAAGAGTAATAGTAGGTGATACATTAGTATTTAACAATACACTGGCTGATATTAAATCAAACGGATAGTCCAATGTAAATTATATATCGAGTATATATGTGTTTCCTAATGTTTTAAATAATTTTTTAAGCAGCTTCATCTCTGCGTCGACGAACATTGGGCCCAACGATTGCATCCACTTCAAAAATTAAATAAACAAAACGTAGAGTGAGTAATGTAGGTACATAAACAATTAGATATGTATGACCTACTCAGTAAATAACGAAAACCATATACATATACACAAAAAAAGAGACTGATCCACAGCAAATACGCCATGTAATATCTGTTATCTACAAAAAAAAAAAAAACGCTTAATTCTATATATATATATAAGCCTTAAATATAAGTAACGCATTCTAAAGTCGAATTTGAGCGTGAAGCTATATAGAAATGCTAAAAAAAAAATTGAATTTAATTGAATTAGAGAAAAGAGAATATTACTCATAGATTATAACTCAATTATATAATAGAAAATATAATTAATAGTAATGTTCACAACCTACCGAATTAAGTTCAAGAGAGAATACATGAATTTGAAAGCAATTTAAAATGAGGAGTTAATGAGTAGTATTCGTCTGTCGAGTATCCATGCTAGGTTTTTACAGAATGTGCTAGGATTTTAAGAGTCCATCCAAGGGATAATGTGACCAAATGTATGTCATTATCATGGTAGGGTGGGTAAAGAAGAGGGACAACTATCATCTATGTTCCCTCTAATAGGACTAGTGTCTCGGTATAGTTATAGGACGTGTCGGCGTCTCCCATAAATGATAATTGAATTTCATAACCCAAGTGGTTACTTGTTTTGTAAACGCGCACTATTTAAATGTGGCAGAGTACCATCCGTATTGCTTGAGTAAGAAAGAACCACGACAATCCGGCGAGCTAGTACGAGCATAGCGAAAGTGTGCATCTCGAGCTCAACAATACACCGGTCGCTTAAATTGGCAGTTCCAAATAATACCCTGGTACTACTACACCTGATTCTAGTTACAAATGTCGGTGTAAATCCGACTTTGCCTAATGTCGCTGCTGCCCCATATCGTATGGTGCGCATTTGCATCGCATCCGATGAGCACTGGGATTTTCCCCCTCCTGCAGTAATCCACCAGTTTTTCTATCTCTGCTGGTGGGCAGGCTCCATCTCCTGCGAAATACACAGACACCATGGTCGTAGGGACCTCGCTGTTCTTGGTCTGCACCAATATGGGATGCATTCTCTGGGTGCTGGATCTCTCCGATCCCAGATTACCTTCGAGTCAGCCGTGCACAGGCCTTTAATGCCATTATGCACCCATGGCTCCTGTATTAGGGCCAGCCCAAGGTGTTGCTTGGAGTTGCCCCTGTCACCGCTGCACGTCATTTCGTCATCAGCTGCTGCTGCATTCAGCAGCTCCTCCGCGAGCTCCTGTGAGGACATGGGGATATCCTCATCTCACAGAACATCCATTTGGCAGAGCGTTTTGTCCGCCAACTCCTCATCTTTGCGGGGTCCTCCACCGAATCGGTGGGCCGCGCAGTGCAACTGCTCTGAGCTGCAGCAGGAGTGTCTTCTGTGGCTGCGATGTCCACATTGACAGCCTCCCTGTCACTTGGCTCAGACTGCGGCTTAGGTCCAGATCTCTTTCCTTAAACCGCTTACGGGGATGGTCCCGTAGCGGAAGTAGATCTGGTGCCCCTTCTCCACAATGATATCCTTGGATAGCTCGTCTATCCCGATGAGGGCTCCTCCACCCGAGTTCCTCCTGGAAATCACCTTCCATGTGTCGGTCTCGATCCTGTTCTGGTTCCTCAGCAGAACCAACAGGGATTCGGTCGACCGATCCACACTTCTGGGGCAAAACAGCGTGATGCAGTGTGGCGACGCTGAGATTTCTCCGGTTCGGGTCATCCAGCCCACCGGGTTGACCCCTCGGTGGCAGGTACTCTTCCTTCCTCTTGGGGCGCTGTGCGCCCTGCCTCGCAGCGTTCGTTGCTGGGCGTGGTGGTCGTGGTGGTCCGACCATCACTCTCCTATGCCTCCAAGCCGGAGTTTGCTGTGCCTGCGGCCCTCTCCTATTTGGTGCTGGAGCAGCACGGTGTGGAGGTTGGTCTACCACATGAGAGGGTCTTTCCCCGTCTAGGGAGATCCTGCGGTATTTTAGTGTTATTGGAATTCTTCATTGCCTGAGCCCACCGTTCGAGACTCGGCTAGTTTTTTTCCCCGGGCCCCAAGCCAAGCTGACTCTCGGCACGGTTCGGATAACGGCTTAGTCCGGCCCGGAGTGAGATGTGGTGGATAGGATGGGGTAGGTAATTGTAAGGGAGACAGGGGGTTGTGTGAGGCTATACTTTGAAGGCGGCAACACAAGCGCCTTGTCAGTGCGATTGACAATATCGCACCCGCTGTTTGTCCGAGACTGCTTATTTACGAGGAATCTCGTATTATTCGCAGCTAACCTCCCCGGGGGAGGCCATCCCACAAGTTCTTCAGACCCAGGAACACTTTGAGTTATACTGCAGAAGAAAAATGTCGTTAAGGACGACATTCACAACAGAGAACACATTGTTTTTAAGCTCATTGGGTATACAAATTAGAGAACAATGACTCATTTATTAACTGATCGAGAGAAAGATTTTCAAGGATACGAGAGTAATCACGAAGGGAGATACAAAGAAAATGTTTCTTGAAAAGTTTCTAAAGACGTGTGTAATCAACATTGAAGACAAGAAGATTAGATGCGATGAAACTAAATTCCTGAGAAATTAATGAAATTAATGTCCTGAGAAGCATGATCAATGCTCTTCACCTTAAATAGTTTTCACAATTCAATTCTCAAGTTAGTTTGAGACAACTTTTCAATCGATATGGACACACTTCTGCTAAGAAAATCTAGAAATTCAAGAAAAATTCAAGATCATGAAATTATTTTTGGTTTCGAGTATTTTGTTAATCTACAATTAAAATTAAAGTGTGGCTTTTCAACAACGAGACGATTTACTTTAATACACAACCAAATGGGTCTCATTTCGAATTTTGGATTTAAAACAACTGTGAGGAAAATTGATGATTTCCTCAAGGAGTTTGAGGATGTCATTTTCCCTGAACATTCTAAATTGTTGGAGGAATACCGAGTATTTTTCTTGGAGTATGAAAACTATCGTCTAATTAAATCAAAATATGGAAAGCACTTGACAGTGTGCTCATGGTCTTCGGATAACGCCAGAGATGGAGTTGATACATGTGCTTGTCACTACTTTGTATCATATAAAAGAAAACTGGATCGTCTTATATTTCAATACACTAACCTAAGAAAGAGGTTAAGCAAAATGGATAATAATAATAATATACTTTCATAATGTACATGTATCCTAAAATTAAACTATATCAATAAGAATATGCAAATGTTCACATTTGTAAATATTTTATTTATATATAAATACATTATATTATGAAAACTAGAAAAAAAGTTATTTTATTTAAATATTTTAAACTCCTCAAACCTAGGTATAAGGACGGCGGGTGCAGAAATCAACACATGCTATTATTTAAAATGGAAGAGAACCAAACACACGAAGAAAGTACAGGTACGTGGTAAACGTACGTACGAAGTACATACTTAATAACAGTTTACATAAGTAATACTGTTTAGTAAAACTAATTTGTAATTTTAGTAAATATCGATAGTTGTCACAATCTGATATTGTTCTGATATTGTTTAGTTGGAGATAAGAACAAGAACAAGCAGAACATTTTGGCGCCCAACGTGAAGCAGTGTTTAAGCAAATTTAATAAACAATTGGTCAAGTTCGCATTTCGTAACGTTGTTCGCCGTTAGTTTTCGTTCAATTTTCGATCGTCTTCTTTCACATCGTCGCTGCTCTTATTGCATATTTCGCTACTGCTAAATGGCCAGTGCGCTGCTCGCAATCGTCGCTTCAGTCGCTGCCTTTAGTGGTTTATCCCAAATTCGTTCTTCGTTCGTTTGTGTAAGAGCTGCAACTGCGATCGATACTGTTGTAGTTCACATACACACAACAATCATTTTCGTCGTTTTTAGCGCATCAAGCAGAACTTAAGCTCCGCGCCAAATTCTCTTCGATTTTATTACACATCTGCAAATATCAAAAGGAGCATTGCCCACATTCGATGGCAATCATCCGTAATATAACAACTTCATTTGCTCGTTTAATCAAATCGTAAACGGAGCGCAAATAACAAACATTGCGAAGTTGAACTATCTACTCAACTGCTTAAAGGGTGCTGGACTGGAGTGCGTGAAGGCATTTCCAGCCACCGAAGAAAACTACGATAAGGCATCAGAAAAATTAAAGTCTCGTTATGACAAGCCAGCATTGATATTTATAGAGACAATATCGTCTATTTTCCAGTTGCCTTCAGATCGTTCATCAAACGCTACTCAGCTACGTTCGTTAATTGATAATGCATCGGCATTATTTAGTTCACTTTCGTCCTTAGGCTCTGACATCGACATAGCGCAAGCCATGTTAATCTATGTGTTTCTGGATAAATGCGATCAGAAAACTAGAAACAAATGGAATTTATCGCTGGATTATACAACAATCCCGACTTGGGCTCAGTGCGTACAAGTACTGGAGCGTCATTGTCAATTCCTGTTGTCCAAAAGTACAACAATTAACCAAACGTATTCAAAACAAATTCGTAATCCTGGCAAAGGACATAACTCGTCTTTCGCACTTGCTATCGCTGCTTGTGCATTGTGTTCAAGCTCAACTCACAAATTGATGGCTTGCGAACAATTTAAAGCATTGGATGCGCCGCAACGTTTTGATGTCGTCAAACGTCACCGACTGTGTCTTAATTGCTTGTCTAAGGGTCATAAAATGGCTGATTTCCCTTTAACAAATCGCTGTCGCCATTGTCAGAGATCGCACCACACTTTGCTACAAGCTACGTTCAACAACACAACCAAGCTCTTCGGCAGCCACCGAAGTAGTAGCACACAACCATTCGCAAATCAAAAAATTTTATCAATCTCAGGTTCTTTTAGCAACGGCTATGGTCCTGGTCAGATATTCAACTGGCACCTACAGACTAGGCCGTGCTCTACTGGACTCGTGTTCGCAGGTGAATTTCGTCACCGATTCGTTTGCTCAGAAGCTTCGTCTAAAAAGAGAGAAACACGATGTGCAAATCAGCAGTATTGGCCATGCACGTTCAGACATCACTTCTCTTGCAACTACATCAATAAGGTCTCGTTTGTCGCCCTTTGAAGTTTCGTTAGATCTTTGCGTCACCTCGCATATAGCCTATCAGCCGGACATCAATATCGACATTTCAACATGGAAAATGCCAGAAAATATTGTTCTGGCAGATGAGAAATTCTACCAGTCTCGACACATCGACATGCTTTTAGGAACAGAAGCATTCTTCGACATTCTGTCAGTGGGCCAAGTTAAACTTGATATAACTGGGCCCATGCTCCAAAATACGCTGTTTGGATGGGTAGTGACAGGAAAGTGTCATCCGCAACAGACTCGAGAGCTTGCTGCTAGGTTTAAGCTTGGTGCCACTTCAATTGACGATCACCTTAAACGCTTACGGGAAATTGAATCAACTGAAACTTCAAATGTGCTGTTGAAACCAGAACATCGAGCTTGTGAGGAACAGTTCGTAAAAACGACTGTTATAAATAATTCGCATTGTTGTAAGGCTGCCGTTTAAAAACAATCCTAGTCAACTTGGTCATTCATTCGACATAGCACGACGCAGATTTCTTAGCTTGGAACGCCGTTTCGGAACTTCGCGTACAGTATTGTCTATTCATGGAGGAGTAGGAACGTTTGGAACACATGTCGCTAGTCACAGGAGCGAACTTATCGGAACCTCACTACTTCATACTCCACCATTGCGCTTTGAAGCCCAGCAGCGAATCCACAAAGCTTCGAGTGGTATTTGACGCCTCGTGTCAAACTATCAAACTTCGCTCAATGATCATTTACTTGTCGGCCCGACTCTCCAAGATGATTTATATTTGCTGTTGTTGCGTTTCAGATTACATCGTTATGCCATAACAGCTGATGTAACCATGATGTACAGGCAAGTAAATGTTGATTTAAATGATCGCCAATACCAGTCAATACTCTGGCGAGCTCTCCCAGATGAACTACTTCGCACTTATCAACTCAACACGGTTACGTATGGAAAAGCCTCTGCGCCATACTTAGCCATACGCAGCCTGCATTATTTGACAGATCTGTGTCGAACTAAGTATCCAATCGGTGCTGCAGTCATTGAATCGTAGTTCTATGTAGATGACCTGTTATCTAGAGGGGAGGACATAGAAACTTTTCGCACAATCAAAGATCAAGTCACGGAAATTCTGCATCGTGGTCACTTTCCGTTATCTAAGTGACATTCAAATCATGCCCAATTTATCGAAAACTCCGCTAACAAGGATTTAAATACGTGTGACAACGGATTGACCAGCGCCCTTGGCGTCAGCTGGAATCAACACACCGATATGCTGCTATTTCACTTTAAACCGAAAATCGTTTCGTCAACCGTCACCAAGAGGACCATTCTGTCAATTGCATCGGCGTTGTTCGACCCTCTCTGATTGGTGTCGCCACTCATAATCGTCGCAAAGATAATAGTACAGGAGCTCTGGCTTGCCTGGCTTACTTGGGACGAATCGGTACCACAGCATCTTGAACTGGCCTGGAAGAAGTGCTTGGAATCATTCCAAACCATTTCGTCACTTGCTGTACCCCGGTACTGCAAAAAGGTCAACCAAAGCTCATTTCAATTGCATGGGTTCTGCGACGCTTCGATTCGAGCGTACTGTTGCATCTACGAGGTGTGTTCAAAAAGTATCGCGAATTTTGTGTTTTTTCAGATATTATTTATTTATTCATGAATAATCTATTTTGTCCCCTTCAAAGTAATCCCCATGAGATATTATACACTTGTGCCAACGGTTTTCCAATCTTCGAAGCACTTCAAAAAATTATTTTTTTATCTTGTTCAGCTCCTCCTTCGATCCCGTCTTTATCTCGTCAAGCGTAGCGTAACGTCGTCCTTTCATGGGCCTCTTCAGTTTAGGGAACAAGAAAAAGTCACAAGGGGCCAGATCTGGGGAATACGGTGGCTGCGCCATCATTAGTGTGTTGTTTTGGCGCACAAGCAACGATGTGTGAGCAGGGGCGTTATCGTGGTGCAAAAGCCAATTTTTGTTCTTCCACAAATCGGCGTTTCTGGCGGATTGCTTCGCGCAAATTGCGCATAACTTGCAGGTAATATTCCTTATTGACCGTTCTACCCTGTGGCAAGAACTCATGATGCACCACGCCCCTGCAATCGAAGAAAACTGTCAGCAAAACTTTCACATTCGACCGAACTTGGCGCGCTTTTTCGGTCTTGGTTCGTGCGGCAGCTTCCATTGAGATGATTGAGCTTTGGTTTCCACGTCGTAACCATAAACCCACGATTCGTCACCAGTTATGACCCTCTGGAGCAAATTTGGGTCGTCGCGGACAGAGTCCAACATCTCATTAGCAATGTTCATGCGATGCTGTTTTTGGTCGCAATTGAGCAATTTTGGTACGAATTTCGCGGCGACCCGTCTCATGCCCAAATCATTGATAAAAATCGAATGGCATAAGCCAATCGATATGTCTAGCTCCTCAGCAACTTCTCTAACGGTGATTCGACGATTGGCCAATACCATTTTCTCCACTCCATTAATTTTTTCGTCTGTTGTTGAAGGGCTCGGGCGTCCGGCACGCTCTTCGTCGTTCACATCTTCTCGGCCTTCTGAGAACATTTTGTACCACCGATAAACGTTGCTTCGGTCCAAGGTAGCTTCTCCGTATGCCACAATCAACATTCGGAATGCATCCGCGCACTTAATTTCGTTTTTCACACAAAATTTGATACAGGTTCTTTGATCCATTTTTTTGAATAGGTAAAAATCGAAGACGATCCAAAACACGTGCAAGCAAAGCAGCTGTCAACAATTAAGTGAACATTCAAAATGGCCGAGCTTGTCGGCATAAGTGAGAGACATGAGTACCAACATAACGCTACAAAAAAATCGAAATTCGATTATACGTAACCCGCGAAAATTCAAAATTCGCGATACTTTTTGAACACACCTCGTATGTGCGGTCGGAATCTGCTAGCGGAAACATTGTTGTTCACCTTTTCACTGCCAAGTCCAGAGTGGCCCCAGTAAAGAAGAAATCGCTTCCCAAACTGGAATTATGTGGAGCACATTTGTAGGCACAAGTTTACAACAAAATCAAGTGTATATTCGCCGAAGAGCCACATGCCGTATATTTCTGGTCGGACTCGCAAATTGTTTTACATTGGCTAAAACAACATTTAGTGACGTTATCAGCATTTGTCGGAAATCGAGTTTCTGAGATACAGGATTTGAGTTCAATCTGACGTTGGAGATTTGTACCAACGACATCAAATCCTGCTGACATTGTTTCTCGAGGTGCCACCACTTCTGATCTACAATCATCCATATGGTTCTCAGGACCAGCTTTTTTAACCCAACATCATGAAAATTGGCCAACATCAACGTCATTGACTGCAACGTTCTGTAACGGCGCGAATGCTCAGCTCGCAATTTACAAAGCACTGCACATAACATGCACATTAAGCTTAAGCAGCTGATCTAGATCAGCTAGTGCAGCTCATGGTGCGTTAGAGAGCTTTAGAACGCGAACTTTCGCTCTTAACCTTTCTAATGCGAACTTTTGCTCTTGAACTGTCAAGTTGGCTGCGCTTGCGTTTTCTGAATGCATTTTATTCTTTCGCACGCTATCGATGCAAGAAAAAAACAACAGGTCGGTGCCAGCAGGAGAAAAAAAAAGAAATTGTGTTTGTTTTACGTGAAAATTTGCACGTGGTAAAACAAATACAATCGTCAAACATCCGAAGCTGGGATAAAATTTAAAGTGCGATATTACGGATACCACAACACTGAAGGCCGATCATACCCGACAACAGTTGAATTTAATAAAATTTCGACTCATTACCGGGATTTTGGCAGTTCACGTGTTTCGAGTGTTGGGTGGACCGGCAAGGCATTGCAAACTAGCCAAAAGTGCATACTGGCTTGTTGGTATCCTGCAAATACTTACAGTACCACACCATATCCAATAATTGCACCACACCACAATACACCATTGACCACGGAACTGGCCACCGATGCCCCCTCTTCTATTCTTATACCTTATTGTGAGTACTTCCTGAAGCATAGTAATTGTGAGTAGGCTTTAAAGTTGTATCTCTTTTGTGCTCCGCTATAGATTTTGTTAAAAAAACAAAATCAAGCCGAATTCAGCAGAGAAGCGTTGCCAGCGTCTATTCAGGGCTGCTTAACGCGGCCCTACAACAACATTAACAAAAGCAACAACAACAACAATAACAAAAGCAACAACAACAACAATAACAAAAGCAACAACAACAACAACAACAACAGAAGAACAACTACAACAACAACAACAGAAGAACAACTACAACAACAACAACGGAAGAACAACTACAACAACACAGGGACAACAACCCCTGTGTCTTGAAGTCACCGCATAGCAGGCATAGTGTATAGAAAAAAAGGAAAAATGAATTTTAGTTCTAAGTAATACAATACCCCATACTTATAAATTTGTACAATATTTTCTAGTGAGCGCTTTGTATCCATTTTGCACCTTTGACTCTAATTATCACCGCCTACAGATCATCTACGTCGACAGGCCTGCTGACATCGATGGATCGCTAAGGATATGTTAGTAAGTACGGCGTAGCCGGATGTTATGGCATCAGAGATGCAATAGGGGTAACTAAAGCGCCCATAGAATTTTGTTCATGCATTCAACTGCATAAGTATTAACATTCCAAATAGTATAAAATTAATAGTAGTATAATAGTGTGAGAGCAATAGTTTACAATGAAATTACAATGTCCTTATTGAATCCCATTATCATGAATTGCCCCTTTGCATTTAACTTTAATTAAATTATAGAAATATAAGCATGGAATAATTTGTTATTATGTTAGGATCCGAAATTGCGATAGATTCCTACAAGGTTGGGTGGGTAAAGAAGGAGAACTCTAACGGCTTAGTTCTCCAACTTTAGATAGGCTATAAGCAACATCAGTCCGTTCTATTTGTATGGCTCACATTCCTTATCCTGTTCTTCCCGTTCTTCCCTGTCTACGAAATTATTAGTGTAGCACCGTTTGTCTAGGCGCCACAATACCCACGCCAAATTTCCCTGAGCAAGGCCGCCCCAAATAGTAGACAGGGTGTGCAAGCCGAGACGACATTATTAGTGTTCGTTACAGTTCTCTCTTACTTTTTCTTGTATTATGTTTTTGGTTTGGGACCGAATCCAAGATGATGAAAAATGTGGCTTCCATTCCTCTAGGTGCGGAGCCGAGATTACGGATAGTGGGACTTCTTCTGAGATCTTCTGGAGTCTTCTGAAGTGGTTGCACGGTGGTGGCTCTGAGCTTCCAAGGTTCAGAGGATAAGGCCGTACCTCTAGTTCACATGATAGTGCGTGGCTCGTCCAATCTTTGAAATACATTTTTTCGTTGCTGGGGTTAATTAATTTAAGCAAATTTAAATGTGTTTAGTTTTAACAGTTGTCTAAATGTTTTTTTTTTTATTTTTGACGCATCTTCCACATGCTTTTAGCTATAAAAAGTTTCTGCAAATCGACGGTTTAATTTTTCTGCAACTCAAATGTTCCAAAAATTTGAATAGAGAATTTTCCTGGGATCAGCTTAAAAGTTTTGTTTACAAACTCAGTTTCTTTTTGCGCTTGGGTGCACTGTTTTGTTTATCTACCGTCCACAGTCAACAAATTCCTCGCAATCGGTTAGTGCTTCAACTCCATATTTTTTAAGTGGCTTAGTGACCATTACAGTACACGATAATATGACACGATAGATGAAAGAATAGCGAGAATTAGATGCTAGTATCTTTTGCGTGATAAGTTCATATTTCACGTCCTTAATAAGAGATAATGACTGTTGCCAAGTATTTTCTTGATTCGACATTTTACAAATTACGGTCCTAGTTTGGCGTTGAAGTTATTTGAAAATTTGCTAAGAGCAAGATTACTTCGAGCGACTTCTTGGCCATCCTTGAGGGATTCTGACATACACCACAAGTTATACGGCCCATATATTACGGTCATACGCTTGATGAATATTTGCACATCTTTGCGCAGCAATGCTAAGTTGGTACGTTTTAGTGGCATTATGAGCTCTTCTAGCAGTGATAATTGTTTCAGAAGTCGATAATGCTCAAGATGTTGGCTTTCGCAGCGTACAGTCACACTTTAATTTTCGTAGCGGAAAAATAAAGTTTTATTTTTATTTCGTTTTTCATTTATGTTTTTGTGTTGTACTCAAATAATCAATTTTCGCGTCGCATCCTTTCAATCAATGTGATTTGTGCGTGTGCCGCCACCACTCTGCTAGAGTGCATGTGCTTGGTGGCCACCTATTCAACCAATATGAGCGACATCTCCAATACCGCCACTGAGGGCGATGTACCAGGTAAAGCTTCTTTCCTGGCAGACCAGCGAACACCGCTATAATCTGCGGTCTCGCCTGGCGAGCAGCAGCAACAACAACAACAACGCCAACAACGCAAACATAATGGCAAATACTAACAATCCCAACAGCTACAACAAGAACACCGCCAAAAAAATAAAAACAATGTTCACAAAAACATGCAAAGAATCAAAAATGCCAACCAGACACACTAACAAAAACACAAAAAAATACCAATATAAACGTCAACAATTTCAACTGCAACAACGCCAATTGTTATAGTTGAAGATGAAATTACTTCGATGCGGTGCCGTCTATTTCTACTGGAGCTCGTGCACTACCACAAGCGCTCGAGGATCTGCTGTCAGATTCTGATGCAGATGTCGAGTCGGTCGAAATGGAGGAGATGGTCCCGCGTCTACTCGTAATTAAGTTACTCACGATAAGGACCCCAATCTAAGCACTGACGTTGATATACGCGATTATTCTCTATAAAACGCACCAAATATTGACAAATGTTGTATCACCAACGTTGTTGGACTGCTGGAAGCACTAAATGCTGTCACGCCACCTGACAGCTTTATGGTCAAATGCAGTGGTGATGGCACAGTAAGGGTAATGCCAAGTGGTATTGACGTTAACAGATACATATACAAATATTGTTTACGGATAAGCGAATCCCGTTTCATTCGTTCCAATTAAAGGAGGATAGAGGTTTTCGCGTGGTGATCAGGGGACTGTATCCATCCCTACAGAAAATTGATCGCATCAGAGATGAGCTGGCCAGAATTGGGCACACAGGGCGTGGTGTCCAAGAAGGAATCTGTGTTATTTGGAGTTATAGCCGGCTGCAAATAACAAAGAGTATACAATCAACGCTCCATCTCTCAAGTGCGCATTTCAGTGGATTGCCCTGACCGCCATATGGACATCACACAGTGCCACCGTTACCAGGAATTCGGCCACACGATGAAGTACTACAAAAAGCAGCATCTCTGCGTGAAGTTTGGCTCAGCACATGCAAGTCAGGTGTGCGAAAAACCTTTGAGCGCTGACCCGAAATGTGCTAACTGCGGTAGTAACCATCCAGCAAGCTGGAAGGGATGCCTAGCTTATCAGTGAACGAAGCACGATGGCCGGATCAAGACCTACATAAGTCACTCCCAGGAAGCCCGGCATGGAAAATTTTTCTTATGCTGATGCTGCCAGACTTCAAATGGCTCCTCAGACTCTACAGCAACTTGGGCAACAGCAACAGAATCAGTGTAAGCAGCAGGTTCATTTTCGACAACCTCAACAGCAAAACGGCAAAAACAAAAACAAAAAGCAAAAACAGAATCACTCGCACACCAGCAGCAGCTGCACCAACAGCAACAGCACATACAGCAAGAACGGCAGCAAACAACCGCAACATCAACCACAACATCAGCAGCCACAGCGCCGGCAACATCAGCAGGCACCTCTGCAACAATTTCAGCAAGTGCAGCAGCCTCATCTGTACCATGAGCACTCCCAGCTCCTTTTTGACAGTCTTATGTCAAAATTCGACAAGTTGCGTGAGACACTAATGGCCGTGATGAACCTCTTGCACGCTGCACTTGCAAACAATGGCCTTGCAAATAATGCCAATGAGTTGAAGTTATTTATTCAACGCCATCAAATATAAGTAATGTTGGTCTGCGAGACTCACTACTGCTCCAGATCGCACTATAGGCTACCAGGTTACGATATTCACCTTCCCAATCAGCCTTCGGATCGCATGCGTGGCGGAGTATAAAGCCTTGACTGCAACATCATGCGCTGACTTCATTCAGTTGGATATGCGCACAATGTGCTATCAAGGCGAAGTAGCCCTAGCGGCTGTATATTGTCCACCACGCTTTGTGTGGGAAATAGAAGACTTTAAATGTCTTTTCGAAGATCTTGGTCCCAAGTTCCTGATTGCCTTCGACTGGAGTGCTCAACACCCTATCTGGGGTGCAGCTTTGGACACTCGCTGTGGGATTGCACTTGCGGATTGCGTGAGAGATTCCAACCTCCAGGTACTTGTCCCGGGAGGTGCAACGCACTACTCATACGGCAAACATAGAACAACAGCAATTGACTTTGCTATGTACGCAGGGATCCGGTCTGACTATTTTGGAATATCCGAGCGAATTGAGCTTAACTCCGATCACATAAATTTGATCGTTGAGTACAGAGTGGCTGCAGCTCTGAATGCTCCCAAGACACGTCTGCTGCCGCGCAAGGCAAACATCACACGATCCCGGCAGATTTTGAAGCAGCTTGTCAAATTGAACATGGAGCTAAGTTCACCGGCTGATATTGACGACGCAGCGGAGTTATTCCTGCGTGATATTAACGTGGCGGCGAAATACTCCATGCTTGGCCAACTACCTTGTTCGTTTCCAAGTCCAGCTCAGGCTTTTTAAACCAGAGATTTTGGATCTGGTGAGATACAAGAGAGCACTGCATCGTCAATATATGCGATCACGCAATCCGTTAGACCTAAGTGACTTTAACGACAACACTTGTTGTTGATAGGATGCAGAGATTGCATCGGCGTTTGCGGATGAGCTGCAAGGTCGCTGCACGCCTTTTGCACTTACCATGTACAGGATACTGAGGCATTCTTACATGCAGATCTCGATCCTGTACAACCGATCACACCTATCGTCCCTAGTGAGGTGCGCTTACAGATTCGCCGGCTTACTTCCACTAAAGCCCCTGGCTATGATGACATTGACGGCAAAATTGCTAACGCCCTCCTAGCGAAGGGAGTGATGTTCTTGGCAAGCCGGATAATCTGGCAAGACGGATAATCTTGTCTCGTCATGTCTACCGATTAGCTTGCTGTCCACTTTCTCCAAAATATTTGAAATAATATTCCTTGGAAGATTGTCGGCAGTAAGTGGTTTCCAAAGGGCCATTCCTGATCATCAGTTTAGCTTCAGGCATCACCATGGTACACCAGAGCAAGTTCATCGAGTAGTACAGCATGTCCTTGTGTCCTTGGAAAATAAGCAATACAGCCCTGCCGTCTTCCTGGATATCTAGCAAGCATTTGATCGCGTATGGCATGCTGGCCCGTTTTTAAGCTTAAGTCCCTGCTACCATCGTCGCAGTATTTATTTCTCAGGTCTTACCTGCTTGTTCTTTTATGGTAGAAGTTAGGGGCGAGTGATCAAACATCCGCCGCATTGGAGCGGATGTACCGCAGGGTAGAGTCCTTGAACCTGCCTTTTCACATTGCACACCGTGGACTTGCCGATCCCCGTAGCCAGAAATACGCTGCTTGCCACGTACGCGGATGACACTGTGTTCGTTGCTAACTCCACCACTGCTTGGAGAGCAGCTGCGGTTACGCAGAGGTTCTTGGATGGCTTTAGTGCTTGAGCCAACCGGTGGAACATCTGCGTCAATGGAAGCAAGTCTCAGCAGTCCAAGTTTGCGCACAGGAATAGTAACTGTCCAACTGATCGACACAACAATATGGTCATACCTCAGGAGAACCATGGTTGCTACCTGGGTATGTATCTGGACAGGAAACATACCTGGCGCAAACATAATCAGATCACGGCAACAGCGTGTAGATCCAAAAAAACCAAGCTCGACAGGTTGCTGAGGCCATCTAGCAAACTCAGCTTGATGAACAAACTACTGGTGTACAGGAGCATCATCACATGGACATATAGGATTCCATTTTGGGGCACTGCTGCAAAATCTTGGATAAACCAAATTCAAGTCTTGCAGAACAAGGTGCTCAGAGACATCTCTGGTGCTCCACCATATGTGAGTAATAGGACGCTGCACAACGACTTCGGTCTACCGACGGTCACACAACAAATTAACCGACATACGAGTCGGTATAATGACCGGTTGCACAACCACGCGCAGGATATTGAAGCGCCTCCACACCAGCGACCTCTGCACTGATGTACGTTAAGTTAATGTGCTACAAATGTAATAAAATGTTATTTATTATCTGCTAAAACCAGTTCTATGTTTATATTATAGATTTTAATCAACTGCTATTTTTCATTCATACCTTTACAAATCAATGTTTTATAACCTTTCAATAGGTTGACTAATGTTTAAATAAACTGCTACATAAAAAAAGGAAAGAGACGACGTGATACGTGGTACGTATGTATATACATAAATTCATATCGACTGTGATAAATTTACCATTTATTTTTTAGTTATGAACTTTTGTATGCACATGCCATTTAAATTTTTTCGTTTTTGTATGTATTTTAAACTTTTGGCTTACTATTTTTTAAAGAATTTATTTAAACTGTTATTTTAGGGCTTTTAGAATTTTATATTTTATGGCTTTTAATCAGGTATCATATTATATTAGTTATGTGCAATGTCCGTAACGCTATATCTTCGTCTATCCGCCAGTAAGAACGCCAGCGATGGGCCAACCAACCAGGCAGTGCTAATCCTCAACAAGGAATCGCTGGCCACCATCGAAGCCGCCCAAGGCGAGCTCAATTTTGGCTTCGACTCCATTACCGTTAAGGTATACAAATTGGATGCGCCAGCCGAAGGAGACCCTGTTGCCTGTAACAAGACGGCTGAACAGGGCCCTCCTGCGGAGATCGGAGCAACCGATGAGGAGCTGGAGCCAGGATATATGTCGGACACGTCGACTCTGACTCGGGGCCTTGAGGCCTTGTGTAATGAGTTGGACGAAGATGACATCATGCTGTCGGACGAGAACGACAGCAACAACACGGGGTGAGGGTGGAATCTCCGGATGTCCTTGAGACTACGGCAGATAAACCTTCACCACAGTAAGGCAGCATCCGCTGCTCTGATGCTCCGCCTGGTTGGAGGCGGCGACGACATATACTAATCAAAGAACCTTGGGTGATTGGAGGAAAGGTTTGCGGGCTAGGTAATAAAGATTATAAGCTTTTAGTAGCTGAAAATGAAGGTAAGAACCGCACCTGTGTGGGGAGTACGGGCACAAATTCGAGGGGTGAGTCACTCTTATCCTTCATCCTTAATACTAACCTTCTAGTATGTAACACGGGAAATTACCCACCTTCATTATTAAAAATAGGAGAAAGGTCATCGATTTGACCTTTATCTCACAATCTATGAGTGACCAGCTAACAAGTTGGAGAGTGTCTGATGAACACTCCTTCTCTGATCACAGGTACATATAGTTCGAGCTTTTCTGATATTGACAGCCAGTACACAAGAATAAACCACCATGGTGGACACCAGACGGGTAAACAGGAAATCTTTGAGAGATTTCTGCACAGATATTGATTCAACTACTGAAGCTGCAAGGCTTAGATAAGTTTTATCTAAAACCACACCCACACTAGGTTATCTGAAAAAGGATGACAACTCATGGTCGGTCTCCAGTGAAGAGTCACTGGACGCCCTCCTCAAAACGCACTTCCCTGGCTGCTCCGAGCAGTCCACAAGGTGCGCATAAACCAACTGTATAGAGAACATATCTTTAAAGTCTCTTATACACAAAGGTAACATAAAGTGGGCAGTAAACAGCTTCAAGCCGTTCAAATCTCCAGGCCCAGATCAAATAACCCCAGTCCAAGTGCAGAAGGCGGGCAATACAGCCACATGAAATCTTCGGGAAGATTCTGAAGACTGGTCGCATCCCACCGACTGGCTCCAGTCTAAAATAACTTTCACACACCAGCGCCAAAGATTTCAGACCCATCAGTCTGTCATCTTTTATGCTAAAGACACTGGAACGACTCATAAGTCTGCATCTCGCAGCATCCATTAACCCCAAGCTTATATCGGAGTCCCAAAATGCCTACACGAAAGTCAGATCCACGAATACTGCCCTTCACTCTGTGGTCTGTATTATAGAGAAATCTTTACTCCATAAGGAGTACACCCTAATAGCGTTCATCGACATTGAGGGCGCCTTTAACTACGTCACTCCGGCAGCCATAACTGGAGCTGTGCTGAGCCTGGGGATTGACACCGGTCTAGTGGGATTGATCAGTCAATTGCTTACTTGCAGGACTGTGATATCCACACTGGGGTCGTCAAACCTCTCTCCAGGTTCGTAAGCAGAGGCACGCCACAAGGAGGCGTCCTGTCACCCCTGCTATGGAACATAGCAATTAACAAATTGCTGCGGCACATGGAGGGGGCGGCTGCCAGACGGTTGCATATGCAGACGACGTTGCGATAATTTTCAGGGGAAAATACCCACAAACTCTCTGACCTCATGACTAGGAAACTAAAAATACTGTCATGCTGGGCACAAGAGAGTGGATTAGGGGTAAACCCAAATAAAACGGAACTTGTTCTTTTTACAAGAAATTACAGAGTCTAAATGCCTTTTTTTTTTTTTTTGGCAGCTTCCACATTATTTTACGTATAAAAACTCTGCAGATATACGTTTTTATTTTTCACCAACTCACATGTGCCAAAAATTTGAAAAGAGAGATTTTCCTTCTTTTTTTAACACAGTTTCTTTTTGTGTTATGTGCTCTGCTTTGGTTGCACAGCAATGCTAAGTTGGTACATTGTAATGGCATTATGGGCTCTTCTAACAGTGACAATTGTTTTAGGAGTCGATGGGCTATCCTGTCTGACCCAAATAAGCCTTTATGTGGAGAACAACCTAAAGATCGATGCAATTAAGGACATAATGCACACGAAATAATCGAAATATTTACACCCCACTCTGTTTGTTCAGTTTTAAGATATGCGAATTGCGAATATCAGACTGTAAATACATGTCTGATTCCAAATTTCGTTAGAAATACATTTAAATTGTTGGCTCTCAACTGCGTAGATAATGGCTAAACATTCTCTCTCTGTCCCACTATAATTTCTTTGGATACGATTTAATTTTTTGGACATAAACGGCAGGAGCATTTTCTCATTTTCTAGCGATAACTGGACAATGACCACTCCTTTCACATAGTTGCTTGAATCCCAGTGAAGATACAATTTTTTTTCGTAATATCGGCGGCCAATCAACCTTTTTTTTATAGATAACACATCTGTAATAGGACACGTTAATTCTACATAATAATAAACAGCACTTTATCAGCTGAGACATACTTTCAGTGCGGCAGTTGATAATAATGTGCGCCTTCTCAGATATAGTAGGGGCCCTTGAAAACACATCATATCACACTCACGAGGAGGGGCCTGGACCCAACTACAAGCAGGTCGATACTAGCACTGCTGCAGTCAGGCAAGCCACGGCATCAACACATGATAGCACTATAACAGTCCTAACCACTAAATATGCTATCCTTAAGTGGGTGTATTATCTCCGCTACTCTGGAGCCTGTGAGTAGATTAACTACGTAGCCTACTTGCAAACCCAAGTGTAAGAAAGAGACTACGTGATAATCAAAATGGTTTGTTGTGTATTCTGCAGAGCTACGATACCTATGATTGCATGTGAGTATATATGTATGTATGTATGAATAATCACATGTTTGTCATCAGAGCCCGCTTGCGGACCCCTGCTCACATTTTCGTGCAAAACTTTTTAAATTTATATATTTAACATCTGGGCTCTGGGTACATCGCAGTCGACCTTGATTTGACTGCAGCACCGCAACGTGTTTTTTTATAATTTTTAAAAACGGATTTTATTCTATTTTTGTTTCTTAGTTATATACTCGTACATAAATGCATATGTGGTAACTTTACCATTTATTTTTAGTTATGAACTTTTGTATGCACGTGGATTTTAAATTTTTAATTTTTTGTACTTTGTATTTATAAAATTGCAGGAGATATGCGGGTTCATCGCTTTACACTTTCCGAACTAACATTGGCGATTATGGGCGGAGGTGTGGGCGTCATAATAAAGAATAATGCTGGAATAACTTATAGTACTTAAGTATTTCGTAGTCGGTTCCGCTCGACTGCAACGTTCTCTCATGTTTTTTTTATTGTATTATGTTTTTGGTTTGGGACTGGTTATTTAAGTTAATTAATTAATTAATTTGTCGGTTTGTCTGCGGCTAAAGGAAATGTTATAACCGATTCCAGGATGATGAAAAAATGTGGCTTCCATTCCTTTTGGGGGTGGTGCTTCTTCTTAGGTCTTCTGGAGTGGATGGTGGCTCCGAACTTCCCAGATTCAGAGGTTAATGCTGTACATCAGGATCACGTGATAGTGCGTGGCTCGTCCAATGCATTTTTTCGTTATGGGGTTGGCACTTCATTTAGGTTTTTTCTTAATTATTAAAAAAAAATGTGTATAGTTTTAACAGTTGTTTTTTATTTTTTATTTTTGACGCATCTTCCACATGCTTTTAGCTATAAAAAGTTTCTGCAAATCGACGGTTTAATTTTTCTGCAACTCATGTGTTCCAAAAATTTGAAAAGAGAGATTTTCCTGGGATCAGCTTAAAAGTTTTCTTTACAAACTCAGTTTCTTTTTGCGCTTATGTGCACTGTTTTGTTTATCTACCGTCCACAGTCAATAAATTTCTCGCAATTGGTTAGTGCTGCAACTCTATATTTCTTAAGTGGCTTAGTGACCATAACACCACACGATAATATGACACGATAGATGAAAGATTAGCGAGAATTAGATGCGAATATCTTTTGCGTGATAAGTTCATATTTCACGTCCTTAAAAAGTGATAATGACTGTTGCCAAGTATTTTCTTGATTCGACATTTTACAAATTACGGTCCTAGTTTGGCGTTGAAGTTATTTGAGAATTTGCTAAGAGCAAGATTCCTTCGAGCGACTTCTTGGCCATCCTTGAGGGAGTAGTACAGCATGTCCTTGTGTCCTTGGAAAATAAGCAATACAGCCCTGCCGTCTTCCTGGATATCTAGCAAGCATTTGATCGCGTATGGCATGCTGGCCCGTTTTTAAGCTTAAGTCCCTGCTACCATCGTCGCAGTATTTATTTCTCAGGTCTTACCTGCTTGTTCTTTTATGGTAGAAGTTAGGGGCGAGTGATCAAACATCCGCCGCATTGGAGCGGATGTACCGCAGGGTAGAGTCCTTGAACCTGCCTTTTCACATTGCACACCGTGGACTTGCCGATCCCAGTAGCCAGAAATACGCTGCTTGCCACGTACGCGGATGACACTGTGTTCGTTGCTAACTCCACCACTGCTTGGAGAGCAGCTGCGGTTACGCAGAGGTTCTTGGATGGCTTTAGTGCTTGAGCCAACCGGTGGAACATCTGCGTCAATGGAAGCAAGTCTCAGCAGTCCAAGTTTGCGCACAGGAATAGTAACTGTCCAACTGATCGACACAACAATATGGTCATACCTCAGGAGAACCATGGTTGCTACCTGGGTATGTATCTGGACAGGAAACATACCTGGCGCAAACATAATCAGATCACGGCAACAGCGTGTAGATCCAAAAAAACCAAGCTCGACAGGTTGCTGAGGCCATCTAGCAAACTCAGCTTGATCAACAAACTGCTGGTGTACAGGAGCATCATCGTATCCACATGGACATATAGGATTCCATTTTGGGGCACTGCTGCAAAATTTTGGATAAACCAAATTCAAGTCTTGCAGAACAAGGTGCTCAGAGACATCTCTGGTGCTTCACCATATGTGAGTAATAGGACGCCGCACAACGACTTCGGTCTACCGACGGTCACACAACAAATTAACCGACATACGAGTCGGTATAATGACCAGTTGCACAACCACGCGCAGGATATTGAAGCGCCTCCACACCAGCGACCTCTGCACTGATGGACGTTAAATTAATGTGCTACAAATGTAATAAAATGTTATTTATTATCTGCTAAAACCAGTTCTATGTTTATATTATAGATTTTAATTCACTGCTATTTTTCATTCAGACCTTTACAAATCAATGTTTTATAACCTTTCAATAGGTTGATTAATGTTTAAATAAACTGCTACATAAAAAAAAGGAAAGAGACGACGTGATACGTGGTACGTATGTATATACATAAATTCATATCGACTGTGATAAATTTACCATTTATTTTTTTGTTATGAACTTTTGTATGTACATGGCATTTAAATTTTTCGTTTTTGTATGTATTTTAAACTTTTGGCTCACTATTTTTTTAAAGAATTTATTTAAACTGTTATTTTGGGGCTTTTAGAATTTTATATTTTATGGCTTTTAATCAGGTATCATATTATATTAGCTATGTGCAATGTCCGTAACGCTATATCTTCGTCTATCCGTCGGTAAGAAAGCAACTTTTTTCAATATACTTGGAATACTTGAAATCTGGAACATATACTGGTTTATGCCCGCGTCAGACAAAGTGTAAAAATTGGCTAACAAACCAATGTAATCGATATTCGCAAGTCGATAAAGCCACATATATCGCACAATTTGAAGGCTATTGTCACCAAAATTTGGAAGGTAGCCGTAGGCCCCAGGCCCCACACCTAAAAATATTAAACGACCAAATCGTCCAAAGGTTTTGGATTAGAGCCAAGAAGAAAATGTTTAGCCACGCCAAAACCTGCGCCAATAATCGACAATGTCGATATTTCGGAAAGTGTAAATCGATAAATCCGCATATCTGCCAGAATTATAAAGACAAGGTGACCAAACTTAGAAGACGACCTGCTGGTAACCTCCTGCCAGGATCGTCAAATAAATGTTCGGCCCACGCCTACACCCGCTGCCCACAGGAACTTCGGCCTTAGAAATCGACAATAGCAAAACGGGCTAAGGTGCAGCAGGTAAGGTAATTTGCTGAAATTACCAAGGAAAGAATCCTAATAGGGATTCTTGACGAAGGCAATAACGCTGCTTGAAAATGTTGAGCAAGATGCCTCGGCCACCACCGGAATATAGAGATGCCGGATGGTACCAGGGTAACACTGGTGAAGATTGGGGCCACCGATGGGCCAACCAACCAGGCAGTGCTAATCCTCAACAAGGAATCGCTGGCCACCATCGAAGCCGCCCAAGGCGAGCTCAATTTTGGCTTCGGCTCCATTACCGTTAAGGTATACAAATTGGATGCGCCAGCCGGAGGAGACCCTGTTGTCTGTAACAAGACGGCTAAACAGGGCCCTCTTGCGGAGATCGAAGCAACCGATGAGGAGCTGGAGCCCGGTTACACGTCGGACACGTCGACTCTGACTCGCGGCCTTGAGGCCTTGTGTCACGAGTTAGACGAGGATGATTTTACGCTGTCGGACGAGGAAGACAGCAACAGTCCTTGAGACTACGGCAGATAAACCTTCACCACAGTAAGGCGGCATCCGCTGTCTGATGCTCCGCCTGGTTGGAGGTGGCGACGACATAATACTAATCAAAGAACCTTGGGTGATGGGAGGAAAGGTTTGCGGGCGAGGTAATAAAGATTATAAGCTTTTAGTAGCTGAAAATGAAGGTAAGAACCGCACCTGTGTGAGGGGAGTACGGGCACAAATTCGAGGGTGAGTCACTCTTATCCTTCATCCTTAATACTAACCTTCTAGTATGTAACACGGGAAATGTACCCACCTTCATTATTAAAAATAGGAGAAAGGTCATCGATTTGACCTTTATCTCACAATCTATGAGTGACCAGCTAACAAGTTGGAGAGTGTCTGATGAACAGCTAACAAGTTGGAGAGTGTCTGATGAACACTCCTTCTCTGATCGCAGGTACATAGAGTTCGAGCTTTTCTGATATTGATAGCCAGTACACAAGAATAAACCACCATGGTGGACACCTCAACTAAATGTCCTTCGACAAAGTTGCAGGTCTCTCTTCAATATGAAAAAGCCACCAGACGGGTAAACAGGAAATCTTGAAGAGATTTCTGCACAGATATTGATTCAACTAATGAAGCTGCAAGGCTTAGAAAAGTTTTATCACAAACCACACCCACACTAGGTTATCTGAAAAAGGATGACAACTCATGGTCGGTCTCCAGTGAAGAGTCACTGGACGCCCTCCTCAAAACGCACTTCCCTGGCTGCTCCGAGCAGTCCACAAGGTGCGCATAAACCAACTGTATAGAGAACATATCTTTAAAGTATCTTATACACAAAGGTAACATAAAGTGGGCAGTAAACAGCTTCAAGCCGTTCAAATCTCCAGGCCCAGATCAAATAAGCCCAGTCCAAGTACAGAAGGCGGGCAATACAGCCACACGAAATCTTCGGGAAGATTCTGAAGACTGGTCGCATCCCACCGACTGGCTCCAGTCTAAAATAACTTTCACACACCAGCGCCAAAGATTTCAGACCCATCAGTCTGTCATCTTTTATGCTAAAGACACTGGAACGACTCATAAGTCTGCATCTCACAGCATCCATTGACCCCAAACTTATGGGAGTCCCAAATGCCGACACGAAGGTCAGATCCACGAATACTGCCCTTCACTCTGTGGTCTGTACACCCTAATAGCGTTCCTCGACATTGGGGGCGCCTTTAACAACGTCACTCCGGCAGCCATAACTGGAGCTGTGCTGAGCCTGGGGATTGACACCGGTCTAGTGGGATTGATCAGTCAATTGCTTACTTGCAGGACTGTGATATCCACACTGGGGTCGTCAACTCTCTCCAGGTTCGTAAGCAGAGGTACGCCACAAGGAGGCGTCCTGTCACCCCTGCTATGGAACATAGCAATTAACAAATTGCTTCGGGACATGGAGGGGGCGGCTGCCAGACGGTTGCATATGCAGACGACGTTGCGATAATTTTCAGGGGAAAATATCCACAAACTCTATGTGACCTCATGACTAGGAAACTAAAAATACTGTCATGCTGGGCACAAGAGAGTGGATTAGGGGTAAACCCAAATAAAACGGAACTTGTTCTTTTTACAAGAAATTACAGAGTCTAAATGCATTTTTTTTATTTTTGGCAGCTTCCACATTATTTTACGTATAAAAACTCTGCAGATATACGTTTTTATTTTTCACCAACTCACATGTACCAAAAATTTGAAAAGAGAGATTTTCCTTTTTTTTTAACACAGTTTCTTTTGTGTGTTTGTGCTCTGCTTTGGTTATATACCGTCTATATGCAACAAATTTCTCGCAGTCGGTTTGTGCTGCAACTCTATATTTTACATTACAAAACACGATAATATGACACGATAGATGGAAGATTAACGATAATTAGCTGTGAATATCTTTTGCGTGATAAGTTCCAATTTCACGTACATGATAAGAGATAAAAACTGTTGCAAAGTTTTCTCTTGATGAGACATTGTACAAATTGCGGTCCTAATTTAGCGTTGAAGTTATGTGAAAATTTGATAAGAGCAGAACTCCTTCGAGAGAATTCTTGGCCATCCTTAAGAGATTCAGGCTTACACCGCAAGTTATACTGCACTACATTACGGTAGGCTTGATGAATATTTTTTTGCACATCTTTGCGCAGCTATGCTAAGTTGGTACGTTGTAATGGCATTATGGGCTCTTCTAACAGTGATAATTGTTTTAGGAGTCGATGGGCTATCCTGTCTGACCCAAATAAGCCTTTATGTGGAAAACAACCTAAAGATTGATGCAATTAAGAACATAATGCACACGAAATAATCGAAAGATTTACACCACACTCTGTTTGTTCAGTTTTAAGATAAGCACGAATTGCGAATATAAGACTGTAAATACATGTCTGATTCCAAATTTCGTTAGAAATACATTTAAATTGTTGGCTCTCAACTGTGTAGATAATGGCTAAGCATTCTCTCTCTATCCCACTATAATTTCTTTGGATACGATTTAATTTTTTGGACATAAACGGCAGGAGCATTTTCTCATTTTCTAGCGATAACTGGACAATGACCACTCCTTTCACATAGTTGCTTGAATCCCAGTGAAGATACCATTTTTTTATCGTAATATCGGCGGCCAATCAACATTTTTTTATAGATAACACATCTGTAATAGGATACGTTAATTCTGCATAATGATAAACAGCACTTTATCAGCTGAGACGTACTTTCAGTTCGGCAGTTGATAATAATGTACGCCTTCTTAGATATAGTAGGCGCCTTTGAAAACACATCACATCACACTCACGAGGAGGGGCCTGGACCCAACTACAAGCAGGTCGATACTAGCATGCTGCAGTCAGGCAAGCCACGGCATCAACACATGATAGCACTGTAACAGTCCTAACCATTAAATGCTATCCTTAAGTGGGTGTATTATCTCCGCTACTCTGGAGCCTGTTAGTAGATTAACTACTTAGCATAGTTGCAAACAGCAATTACATTGCTATTATAGTGCAATTACATTGCTATCATATTCTCATTACAATCAGCAGCCGTAAGCATTTTCGGTATGCATGAATATGCGAGCCCAAGTGTAGAAAGAGACTACGTGATAATCAAAATGGTTTGTTGTGTATTCTGCAGAGCTACGATACCTATGATTGCATGTGAGTATATATGTATGTATGTATGAATAATCACATTTTTGTCATCAGAGCCCGCTTGCGGACCCCTGCTCACATTTTCGTGCAAAACTTTTTAAATTTATATATTTAACATCTGGAGTCTGCGTATATCGAAGTCGAGCTTGATTTGACTGCAGCACCGCAACATGTTTTTTTATAATTTTTAAAAACGGATTTTATTCTATTTTTGTTTCTTAGTTATATACATAAATGCATATAGACTGTG
Organism: Drosophila paucipuncta; assembly: GCA_035043875.1. Taxonomy (NCBI): domain Eukaryota; kingdom Metazoa; phylum Arthropoda; class Insecta; order Diptera; family Drosophilidae; genus Drosophila; species Drosophila paucipuncta. The sequence goes on along the minus strand of JAWNMP010000005.1, from coordinate 16,244 downwards.
GTAACTTTTGCATGCACGTGGATTTTAAATTTTAAATTTTTTGTATTTTGTATTTATAAAATTGCAGGAGATATGCGGGTTCATCGCTTTACACTTTCCGAACTAACGGCATTGGCGATTATGGGCGTAGGTGTGGGCGTCATAATAAAGAATAATGCTGGAATAACTTATAGTACTTAAGTATTTCGTAGTCGGTTCCGCTCGACTGCAACGTTCTCTCATGTTTTTTTTATTGTATTATGTTTTTGGTTTGGGACTGGTTATTTAAGTTAATTAATTAATTAATTTGGCGGTTTGTCTGCGGCTAAAGGAAATGTTATAACCGATTCCAGGATGATGAAAAATGTGTATTCCATTCCTTTGGGGGTGGTGCTTCTTCTTAGGTCTTCTGGAGTGGTTGCACGGTGGTGGCTCCGAACTTCCCGGATTCAGAGGTTAATGCTGTACATCAGGATCACGTGATAGTGCGTGGCTTATGGGGTTGGCACTTCATTTAGGATCTACACGCTGTTGCATGCTTTATTTAAAAGAAAAATAATGTGTATAGTTTTAACAGTTGTCTAAAGGTTTTTTTTTTTTTTTGCGCATCTTCCACATGCTTTTAGCTATAAAAAGTTTCTGCAAATCGACGGTTTAATTTTTCTGCAACTCATGTGTTCCAAAAATTTGAAAGAGAGATTTTCCTGGGATCAGCAAAAGTTTTCTTTACAAACTCAGTTTCTTTTTGCGCTTATGTGCACTGTTTTGTTTATCTACCGTCCACAGTCAATAAATTTCTCGCAATTGGTTAGTGCTGCAACTCTATATTTCTTAAGTGGCTTAGTGACCATAACACCACACGATAATATGACACGATAGATGAAAGATTAGCGAGAATTAGATGCGAGTATCTTTTGCGTGATAAGTTCATATTTCACGTCCTTATTAAAGATAATGACTGTTCCCAAGGATTTTCTTGATTCGACATTTTACAAATTACGGTCCTAGTTTGGCGTTGAAGTTATTTGAGAATTTGCTAAGAGCAAGATTCCTTCGAGCGACTTCTTGGCCATCCTTGAGGGAGTAGTACAGCATGTCATTGAGTCCTTGGAAAATAAGCAATACAGCCCTGCCGTCTTCCTGGATATCTAGCAAGCATTTGATCGCGTATGGCATGCTGGCCTGTTTTTTAAGCTAAGTCCCTGCTACCATCGTCGCAGCATTTATTTCTCAGGTCTTACCTGCTTGTTCTTTTATGGTAGAAGTTAGGGGCGAGCGATCAAACATCCGCCGCATTGGAGCGGATGTACCGCAGGGTAAAGTCCTTGAACCTGCCTTTTACATTGTACACCGTGGACTTGCCGATCCCCGTAGCCAGAAATAGCTGCTGCCACGTACGCGGATGACACTGTGTTCGTTGCTAACTCCACCACTGCTTGGAGAGCAGCTGCGGTTACGCAGAGGTTCTTGGATGGCTTTAGTACTTGAGCCAACCGGTGGAACATCTGCGTCAATGGAAGCAAGTCTCAGCACTCCAAGTTTGCGCACAGGAATAGTAACTGTTCAACTGATCGACTCAACAATATGGTCATACCTCAGGAGAACCATGGTTGCTACCTGGGTATGTATCTGGACAGGAAACATACCTGGCGCAAACATAATCAGATCACGGCAACAGCGTGTAGATCCAAAAAGACCAAGCTCGACAGGTTGCTGAGGCCATCTAGCAAACTCAGCTTGATCAACAAACTGCTGGTGTACAGGAGCACATGGACATATAGGATTCCATTTTGGGGCACTGCTGCAAAATTTTGGATAAACCAAATTCAAGTCTTGCAGAACAAGGTGCTCAGAGACATCTCTGGTGCTCCACCATATGTGAGTAATAGGACGCTGCACAACGACTTCGGTCTACCGACGGTCACACAAGAAATTAACCGACATACGAGTCGGTATAATGACCGGTTGCACAACCACGCGCAGGATATTGAAGCGCCTCCACACCAGCGACCTCTGCACTGATGTACGTTAAATTAATGTGCTACAAATGTAAGAAAATGTTATTTATTATCTGCTAAAACCAGTTCTATGTTTATATTATAGATTTTATTTCACTGCTATTTCGACTATTTGTCGACTGTGATAAACTTACCATTTATTTTTTAGTTATGAACTTTGTATGCACATGGCATTTAAATTTTTTCGTTTTTGTATGTATTTTAAACTTTTTGGCTTACTATTTTTTTAAAGAATTTATTTAAAATGTTATTTTTGGGGCTTTTAGAATTTTATATTTTATGGCTTTTAATCAGGTATCATATTATATTAGCTATGTGCAATGTCCGTAACGCTATATCTTCGTCTATCCGTCGGTAAGAAAGCAACTTTTTTCAATATACTTAGAATACTTGAAATCTGGAACATATACTGGTTTGTGCCCGCGTCAGACAAAGTGTAAAAATTGGCTAAGAAACCAATGTAATCGATATTCGCAAGTCGATAAAGACACATATATCGCACAATTTGAAGGCTATTGTCACCAAAATTTGGAAGGTAGCCGTAGGCCCCAGCCCCGCACCTAAAAATATTAAACGGCCAAATCGTCCAAAGGTTTTGAATTAGAGCCAGAAAAAATGTTTAGCCACGCCAAAACCTGCGCCAATAATCGACAATAATCGACAAATCGATAAATCCGCATATCTGCCACAATTATAAAGACAAGGTGACCAAACTTAGAAGACGACCTGCTGGTAACCTCCTCCCAGGATCGTCAAATAAATGTTCAGCCCACGCCTACATACGCTGCCCACAGGAACTTCGGCCTTAGAAATCGACAATAGCAAAGAGGGCCAAGGTGCAGCAGGTAAGGTAATTTGCTGAAATTACCAAGATAAGAATCCTAATAGGATTCTGACGAAGGCAATAACGCTGCTTGAAAATGTTGAGCAAGATGCCTGGGCCACCACCGGTATATAGAGATGCCGGGTGGTACCAGGGTAACACTGGTGAAGATTGGGGCCACCGATGGGCCAACCAACCAGGCAGTGCTAATCCTCAACAAGAAATCGCTGGCCACCATCGAAGCCGCCCAAGGCGAGCTCAACTTTGGCCGCTCCATACCGTTAAGGTATACAAGTTGATGCGCCAGCCGGAGGAGACCCTGTTGTCGGTAACAAGACGGCTGAACAGGGCCCTCCTGCGGAGATCGGAGCAACCGATGAGGAGCTGGAGCCCGGTTACACGTCGGACACGTCGACTCTGACTCGCGGCCTTGAGGCCTTGTGTCACGAGTTGGACGAGGATGATTTTACGCTGTCGGACGAGGAAGACAGCAACAGTCCTTGAGACTACGGCAGATAAACCTTCACCGCTAAGGCGCATCGTCCGATGCTCCGCCTGGTTGGAGGCGGAGACGACATGTACTGGTCCAAGAACCTTGGGTGATTGGAGGAAAGGTTTGCGGGCTAGGTAATAAAGATTATAAGCTTTTAGTAGCTGAAAAATGAAGGTAAGAACCGCACCTGTGGGGGAGTACGGGCACAAATTCGAGGGGTGAGTCACTCTTATCCTTCATCCTTAATACTAACCTTCTAGTATGTAACACGGAAATTACCCACCTTCATTGTTAAAAATAGGAGAAAGGTCATCGATTGACCTTTATCTCACAATCTATGAGTGACCAGCTAACAAGTTGGAGAGTGTCCGATGACCACTCCTTCTCTGATCACAGGTACATAGAATTCGAGCTTTTCTGATATTGATACCCAGTCACAAGAATAAACCACCATGGTGGACACCTCAACTAAATGTCCTTCGACAAAGTTGCAGGTCTCTCTTCAATATAAAAAAGCCACCAGACGGGTAAACAGGAAATCTTGAAGAGATTTTTGCACAGATATTGATTCAACTACTGAAGCTGCAAGGCTTAGATAAGTTTTATCTAAAACCACACACATAGGTTATCTGAAAAACGGATGTCAATTCATGGTCAGTCTCCAGTGAAGAGTCACTGGACATCCTCCTCAAAACACACTTCTGCCCCAAGTGTACAGAAACCAACTGTATAGAGAACACATCATTAAAGTCTCTTATACACAAAGGTAACATAAAGTGGGCAGTAAACAGCTTCAAGCCGTTCAAATCTCCAGGCCCAGATCAAATAACCCCTGTCCAAGTACAGAAGGCGGGCAATCAGCCATGAACTGCTACATGAAATCTTCGGGAAGATTCTGAAGACTGGTCGCATCCCACCGACATGGCTCCAGTCTAAAATAACTTTCACACACCATGCGCCAAAGATTTCAGACCCATCAGTCTGTCATCTTTTATGCTAAAGACACTGGAACGACTCATAAGTCTCCATCTCACAGCATCCATTGACCCCAAGCTTATATCGGAGTCCCAAAATGCCGACACGAAGGTCAGATCCACGAATGCTGCCCTTCACTCTGTGGACTGTATTATAGAGAAATCTTTACTCCATAAGGAGTACACCCTAATAGCGTTCCTCGGCATTGAGGGCGCCTTTAACACGTCACTCCGGCAGCCATAACTGGAGCTGTACTGAGCCTGGGGATTGACACCGGTCTAGTGGGATTGATCAGTCAATTGCTTACTTGCAGGACTGTGATATCCACACTGGGGTCGTCAACTCTCTCCAGGTTCGTAAGCAGAGGTATGCCACAAGGAGGCGTCCTGTCACCCCTGCTATGGAACATAGCAATTAACAAATTGCTGGGGACATGGAGGGGGCGGCTGCCAGACGGTTGCATATGCAGACGACGTTGCGATAATTTTCAGGGAAAATACCCACAAACTCTCTCTGACCTCATGACTAGGAAACTAAAAATACTGTCATGCTGGGCACAAGAGAGTGGATTAGGGGTAAACCCAAATAAAACGGAACTTGTTCTTTTACAAGAAATTACAGAGTCTAAATGCATTTTTTATTTTTGGCAGCTTCCACATTATTTTACGTATAAAAACTCTGCAGATATACGTTTTTATTTTTCACCAACTCACATGTGCCAAAAATTTGAAAAGGGAGATTTTCCTTTTTTTTTAACACAGTTTCTTTTTGTGTTATGTGCTCTGCTTTGGTTGCGCAGCAATGCTAAGTTGGTACATTGTATGGCATTATGGGCTCTTCTAACAGTGACAATTGTTTTAGGAGTCGATGTGGCTATCCTGTCTGACCCAAATAAGCTTTATATGGAGAACAACCTAAAGATTGATGCAATTAAGGACATAATGCACACGAAATAATCGAAAGATTTACACCCCACTCTGTTTGTTCAGTTTTAAGATATGCACGAATTGCGAATATTTTGGCTCTCAACTGCGTAGATAATGGCTAAACATTCTCTCTCTGTCCCACTATAATTTCTTTGGATACGATTTAATTTTTGGACATAAACGGCAGGAGCATTTTCTCATTTTCTAGCGATAACTGGACAATGACCACTCCTTTCACATAGTTGCTTGAATCCAGTGAAGATACCATTTTTTTATCGTAATATCGGCGGCCAATCAACATTTTTTTTATAGATAACACATCTGTAATAGGATACGTTAATTCTGCATAATGATAAACAGCACTTTATCAGCTGAGACGTACTTTCAGTGCGGCAGTTGATAATAATGTGCGCCTTCTTAGATATAGTAGGCGCCTTTGAAAACACATCACATCACACTCACGAGGAGGGGCCTGGACCCAACTACAAGCAGGTCGATACTAGCAGCTGCAGTCAGGCAAGCCACGGCATCAACACATGATAGCACTGTAACAGTCCTAACCACTAAATGCTATCCTTAAGTGGGTGTATTATCTCCGCTACTCTGGAGCCTGTTAGTAGATTAACTACTTAGCATAGTTGCAAACAGCAATTCTATTGCTATTATAGTGCAATTACATTGCTATCATATTCTCATTACAATCAGCAGCCGTAAGCATTTTCGGTATGCATGAATATGCGAGCCCAAGTGTAAGAAAGAGACTACGTGATAATCAAAATGGTTTGTTGTGTATTCTGCAGAGCTACGATACCTATGATGCATGTGAGTATATATGTATGTATGTATGAATAATCACATGTTTGTCATCAAAGCCGCTTGCGGACCCCTGCTCACATTTTCGTGCAAAACTTTTAAATTTATATATTTAACATCTGGAGTCTGGGTATATCGAAGTCGAGCTTGATTTGACTGCAGCACCGCAACATGTGTTTTTTTTATAATTTTTTAAAACGGATTTTATTCTCTTTTTGATTCTTAGTTATATACATAAATGCATATAGACTGTGGTAACTTTTGTATGCACGTGGATTTTAAATTTTAATTTTTTTGTATTTTGTATTTATAAAATTGCAGGAGATATGCGGGTTCATCGCCTTATACTTTCCGAACTAACATTGGCGATTATGGCTGGAATAACTTATAGTACTTAAGTATTTCGTAGTCGGTTCCGCTCGACTGCAACGTTCTCTCATGTTTTTTTTATTGTATTATGTTTTTGGTTTGGGACTGGTTATTTAAGTTAATTAATTAATTAATTTGTCGGTTTGTCTGCGGCTAAAGGAAATGTTATAACCGAAAAAAATATGTGTATTCCATTCCTTTGGGGGTGGTGCTTCTTCTTAGGTCTTCTGGAGTGGTTGCACGGTTGCACCGAACTTCCCAGATTCAGAGGTTAATGCTGTACATCAGGATCACGTGATAGTGCGTGGCTTATGGGGTTGGCTATTTAGGATCTACACGCTGTTGCACGCTTTATTTAAAAAGAAAAATAATGTGTATAGTTTTAACAGTTGTCTAAAGGTTTTTTTTTTTTTTGACGCATCTTCCACATGCTTTTAGCTATAAAAAGTTTCTGCAAATCGACGGTTTAATTTTTCTGCAACTCATGTGTTCCAAAAATTTGAAAAGAGAGATTTTCCTGGGATCAGCTTAAAAGTTTTCTTTACAAACTTAGTTTCTTTTTTGCGCTTAGGTGCACTGTTTTGTTTATCTACCGTCCACAGTCAATAAATTTCTCGCAATTGGTTAGTGCTGCAACTCTATATTTCTTAAGTGGCTTAGTGACCATAACACCACACAATAATATGACACGATAGATGAAAGATTAAGGAGAATTAGATGCGAGTATCTTTTGCGTGATAAGTTCATATTTCACGTCCTTAATAAGAGATAATGACTGTTGCCAAGTATTTTCTTGATTCGACATTTTACAAATTACGGTCCTAGTTTGGCGTTGAAGTTATTTGAGAATTTGCTAAGAGCAAGATTCCTTCGAGCGACTTCTTGGCCATCCTTGAGGGAGTAGTACAGCATGTCCTTGAGTCCTTGGAAAATAAGCAATACAGCCCTGCCGTCTTCCTGGATATCTAGCAAGCATTTGATCGCGTATGGCATGCTGGCCTGTTTTTTAAGATTAAGTCCCTGCTACCATCGTCGCAGTATTTATTTCTCAGGTCTTACCTGCTTGTTCTTTTATGGTAGAAGTTAGGGCCGAGTGATCAAACATCCGCGCATTGGAGCGGATGTACCGCAGGGTAAAGTCCTTGAACCTGCCTTTTACACATTGTACACCGTGGACTTGCCGATCCCCGTAGCCAGAAATACGCTGCTTGCCACGTACGCGGATGACACTGTGTTCGTTGCTAACTCCACCACTGCTTGGAGAGCAGCTGCGGTTACGCAGAGGTTCTTGGATGGCTTTAGTGCTTGAGCCAACCGGTGGAACATCTGCGTCAATGGAAGCAAGTCTCAGCACTCCAAGTTTGCGCACAGGAATAGTAACTGTTCAACTGATCGACTCAACAATATGGTCATACCTCAGGAGAACCATGGTTGCTACCTGGGTATGTATCTGGACAGGAAACATACCTGGCGCAAACATAATCAGATCACGCACAGCGTGTAGATCCAAAAAGACCAAGCTCGACAGGTTGCTGAGGCCATCTAGCAAACTCAGCTTGATCAACAAACTGCTGGTGTACAGGAGCACATGGACATATAGGATTCCATTTTGGGGCACTGCTGCAAAATTTTGGATAAACCAAATTCAAGTCTTGCAGAACAAGGTGCTCAGAGACATCTCTGGTGCTCCACCATATGTGAGTAATAGACGCTGCACAACGACTTCGGTCTACCGACGGTCACACAAGAAATTAACCGACATACGAGTCGGTATAATGACCGGTTGCACAACCACGCGCAGGATATTGAAGCGCCTCCACACCAGCGACCTCTGCACTGATGTACGTTAAATTAATGTGCTAAAATGTAAGAAAATGTTATTTATTATCTGCTAAAACCAGTTCTATGTTTATATTATAGATTTTATTTCACTGCTATTTCGACTATTTGTCGACTGTGATAAACTTACCATTTATTTTTAGTTATGAACTTTGTATGCACATGGCATTTAAATTTTTTCGTTTTTGTATGTATTTTAAACTTTTTGGCTTACTATTTTTTTAAAGAATTTATTTAAAATGTTATTTTTGGGGCTTTTAGAATTTTATATTTTATGGCTTTTAATCAGGTATCATATTATATTAGCTATGTGCAATGTCCGTAACGCTATATCTTCGTCTATCCGTCGGTAAGAAAGCAACTTTTTCAATATACTTAGAATACTTGAAATCTGGAACATATACTGGTTTATGCCCGCGTCAGACAAAGTGTAAAAATTGGCTAAGAAACCAATGTAATCGATATTCGCAAGTCGATAAAGACACATATATCGCACAATTTGAAGGCTATTGTCACCAAAATTTGAAGGTAGCCGTAGGCCCCAGGCCCCGCACCTAAAAATATTAAACGGCCAAATCGTCCAAAGGTTTTGAATTAGAGCCAAGAAAAAAATGTTTAGCCCGCCAAAACCTGCGCCAATAATCGACAATAATCGACAAATCGATAAGTCCGCATATCTGCCACAATTATAAAGACAAGGTGACCAAACTTAGAAGACGACCTGCTGGTAACCTCCTCCAGGATCGTCAAATAAATGTTCAGCCCACGCCTACATACGCTGCCCACAGGAACTTCGGCCTTAGAAATCGACAATAGCAAAGAGGGCCAAGGTGCAGCAGGTAAGGTAATTTGCTGAAATTACCAAGATAAGAATCCTAATAGGGATTCTTGACGAAGGCAATAACGCTGCTTGAAAATGTTGAGCAAGGTGCCTGGGCCACCACCGGTATATAGAGATGCCGGGTGGTACCAGGGTAACACTGGGAAGATTGGGGCCACCGATGGGCCAACCAACCAGGCAGTGCTAATCCTCAACAAGAATCGCTGGCCACCATCGAAGCCGCCCAAGGCGAGCTCAATTTTGGCTTCGGCTCCATTACCGTTAAGGTATACAAATTGGATGCGCCAGCCGGAGGAGACCCTGTTGTCTGTAACAAGACGGCTGAACAGGGCCCTCCTGCGGAGATCGGAGCAACCGATGAGGAGCTGGAGCCCGGTTACACGTCGGACACGTCGACTCTGACTCGCGGCCTTGAGGCCTTGTGTCATGAGTTGGACGAGGATGACATCACGCTGTCGGACGAGGAGACAGCAACAGTCCTTGAGACTACGGCAGATAAACCTTCACCACAGTAGGCGGCATCCGCTGCCTGATGCTCCGCCTGGTTGGAGGCGGAGACGACAGTGTACTAATCAAAGAACCTTGGGTGATTGGAGGAAAGGTTTGCGGGCTAGGTAATAAAGATTATAAGCTTTTAGTAGCTGAAAATGAAGGTAAGAACCGCACCTGTGGGGGGAGTACGGGCACAAATTCGAGGGGTGAGTCACTCTTATCCTTCATCCTTAATACTAACCTTTTAGTATGTAACACGGGAAATTACCCACCTTCATTATTAAAAATAGGAGAAAGGTCATCGATTTGACCTTTATCTCACAATCTATGAGTGACCAGCTAACAAGTTGGAGTGTCTGATGAACACTCCTTCTCTGATCACAGGTACATAGAGTTCGAGCTTTTCTGATATTGATACCCAGTACACAAGAATAAACCACCATGGTGGACACCTCAACTAAATGTCCTTCGACAAAGTTGCAGGTCTCTCTTCAATATAAAAAGCCACCAGACGGGTAAACAGGAAATCTTGAAGAGATTTCTGCACAGATATTGATTCAACTACTGAAGCTGCAAGGCTTAGATAAGTTTTATCTAAAACCACACCCACACTAGGTTATCTGAAAAAGGATGACAACTCATGGTCGGTCTCCAGTGAAGAGTCACTGGACATCCTCCTCAAAACGCACTTCCCTGGCTGCTCCGAGCAGTCCACAGGTGCGCAGAAACCAACTGTATAGAGAACACATCTTTAAAGTCTCTTATACACAAAGGTAACATAAAGTGGGCAGTAAACAGCTTCAAGCCGTTCAAATCTCCAGGCCCAGATCAAATAACCCCTGTCCAAGTACAGAAGGCGGGCAATACAGCTGTCTACATGAAATCTTCGGGAAGATTCTGAAGACTGGTCGCATCCCACCGACTGGCTCCAGTCTAAAATAACTTTGCAAAGCTGGGAAGCCATCGCACACCTGCGCCAAAGATTTCAGACCCATCAGTCTGTCATCTTTTATGCTAAAGACTCTGGAAGGACTCATAAGTCTGCATCTCACAGCATCCATTGACCCCAAGCTTATATCGGAGTCCCAAAATGCCGACACGAAGGTCAGATCCACGAATGCTGCCCTTCACTCTGTGGACTGTATTATAGAGAAATCTTTACTCCATAAGGAGTACACCCTAATAGCGTTCCTCGGCATTGGGGGCGCCTTTAACAACGTCACTCCGGCAGCCATAACTGGAGCTCTGCTGAGCCTGGGGATTGACACCGGTCTAGTGGGATTGATCAGTCAATTGCTTACTTGCAGGACTGTGATATCCACACTGGGGTCGTCAACTCTCTCCAGGTTCGTAAGCAGAGGTACGCCACAAGGAGGCGTCCTGTCACCCCTGCTATGGAACATAGCAATTAACAAATTGCTGCGGGACATGGAGGGGGCGGCTGCCAGACGGTTGCATACGCAGACGACGTTGCGATAATTTTCAGGGGAAAATACCCACAAACCTCTCTGACCTCATGACTAGAAACTAAAAATACTGTCATGCTGGGCACAAGGAGAGTGGATTAGGGGTAAACCCAAATAAAACGGAACTTGTTCTTTTTACAAGAAATTACAGAGTCTAAATGCATTTTTTTTTATTTTTGGCAGCTTCCACATTATTTTACGTATAAAAACTCTGCAGATATACGTTTTTATTTTTCACCAACTCACATGTGCCAAAAATTTGAAAAGGGAGATTTTCCTTTTTTTTTAACACAGTTTCTTTTTGTGTTATGTGCTCTGCCTTTGGTTGCGCAGCAATGCTAAGTTGGTACATTGTAATGGCATTATGGGCTCTTCTAACAGTGACAATTGTTTTAGGAGTCGATGGGCTATCCTGTCTGACCCAAATAAGCCTTTATGGAGAACAACCTAAAGATTGATGCAATTAAGGACATAATGCACACGAAATAATCGAAAGATTTACACCCCACTCTGTTTGTTCAGTTTTAAGATATGCACGAATTGCGAATATTTTGGCTCTCAACTGCGTAGATAATGGCTAAACATTCTCTCTCTGTCCCACTATAATTTCTTTGGATACGATTTAATTTTTGGACATAAACGGCAGGAGCATTTTCTCATTTTCTAGCGATAACTGGACAATGACCACTCCTTTCACATAGTTGCTTGAATCCCAGTGAAGATACCATTTTTTATCGTAATATCGGCGGCCAATCAACATTTTTTTTATAGATAACACATCTGTAATAGGATACGTTAATTCTGCATAATGATAAACAGCACTTTATCAGCTGAGACGTACTTTCAGTGCGGCAGTTGATAATAATGTGCGCCTTCTTAGATATAGTAGGCGCCTTTGAAAACACATCACATCACACTCACGAGGAGGGGCCTGGACCCAACTACAAGCAGGTCGATACTAGCACTGCTGCAGTCAGGCAAGCCACGGCATCAACACATGATAGCACTGTAACAGTCCTAACCACTAAATGCTATCCTTAAGTGGGTGTATTATCTCCGCTACTCTGGAGCCTGTTAGTAGATTAACTACTTAGCATAGTTGCAAACAGCAATTCCATTGCTATTATAGTGCAATTACATTGCTATCATATTCTCATTACAATCAGCAGCCGTAAGCATTTTCGGTATGCATGAATATGCGAGCCCAAGTGTAAGAAAGAGACTACGTGATAATCAAAATGGTTTGTTGTGTATTCTGCAGAGCTACGATACCTATGATTGCATGTGAGTATATATGTATGTATGTATGAATAATCACATGTTTGTCATCAAAGCCCGCTTGCGGACCCCTGCTCACATTTTGGTGCAAAACTTTTTAAATTTATATATTTAACATCTGGAGTCTGGGTATATCGAAGTCGAGCTTGATTTGACTGCAGCACCGCAACATGTGTTTTTTTTATAATTTTTTTAAAAACGGATTTTATTCTCTTTTTGATTCTTAGTTATATACATAAATGCATATAGACTGTGGCAACTTTTGTATGCACGTGGATTTTAAATTTTTAATTTTTTGTATTTTGTATTTATAAAATTGCAGGAGATATGCGGGTTCATCGCCTTATACTTTCCGAACTAACATTGGCGATTATGGGCGTCATAATAAAGAATAATGCTGGAATAACTTATAGTACTTAAGTATTTCGTAGTCGGTTACGCTCGACTGCAACGTTCTCTCATGTTTTTTTTATTGTATTATGTTTTTGGTTTGGGACTGGTTATTTAAGTTAATTAATTAATTAATTTGTCGGTTTGTCTGCGGCTAAAGGAAATGTTATAACCGAAAAAAATATGTGTATTCCATTCCTTTGGGGGTGGTGCTTCTTCTTAGGTCTTCTGGAGTGGTTGCACGGTTGCACCGAACTTCCCAGATTCAGAGGTTAATGCTGTACATCAGGATCACGTGATAGTGCGTGGCTTATGGGGTTGGCACTTCATTTAGGATCTACACGCTGTTGCACGCTTTATTTAAAAAGAAAAATAATGTGTATAGTTTTAACAGTTGTCTAAAGGTTTTTTTTTTTTTTTGACGCATCTTCCACATGCTTTTAGCTATAAAAAGTTTCTGCAAATCGACGGTTTAATTTTTCTGCAACTCATGTGTTCCAAAAATTTGAAAAGAGAGATTTTCCTGGGATCAGCTTAAAAGTTTTCTTTACAAACTTAGTTTCTTTTTTGCGCTTAGGTGCACTGTTTTGTTTATCTACCGTCCACAGTCAATAAATTTCTCGCAATTGGTTAGTGCTGCAACTCTATATTTCTTAAGTGGTATGTGACCATAACACCACACAATAATATGACACGATAGATGAAAGATTAAGGAGAATTAGATGCGAGTATCTTTTGCGTGATAAGTTCATATTTCACGTCCTTAATAGAGATAATGACTGTTGCCAAGTATTTTCTTGATTCGACATTTTACAAATTACGGTCCTAGTTTGGCGTTGAAGTTATTTGAGAATTTGCTAAGAGCAAGATTCCTTCGAGCGACTTCTGGCCATCCTTGAGGGAAGTAGTACAGCATGTCCTTGAGTCCTTGGAAAATAAGCAATACAGCCCTGCCGTCTTCCTGGATATCTAGCAAGCATTTGATCGCGTATGGCATGCTGGCCTGTTTTTTAAGATTAAGTCCCTGCTACCATCGGCGCAGTATTTATTTCTCAGGTCTTACCTGCTTGTTCTTTTATGGTAGAAGTTAGGGCCGAGTGATCAAACATCCGCCGCATTGGAGCGGATGTACCGCAGGGTAAAGTCCTTGAACCTGCCTTTTACACATTGTACACCGCGGACTTGCCGATCCCCGTAGCCAGAAATACGCGGATGACACTGTGTTCGTTGCTACACCCACCACTGCTTGGAGAGCAGCTGCGGTTACGCAGAGGTTCTTGGATGGCTTTAGTGCTTGAGCCAACCGGTGGAACATCTGCGTCAATGGAAGCAGTCCGCACCCAAGTTTGCGCACAGGGAATAGTAACTGTTCAACTGATCGACTCAACAAATGGTCATACCTCAGGAGAACCATGGTTGCTACCTGGTATGTATCTGACAGGAAACATACCTGGCGCAAACATAATCAGATCACGGCAACAGCGTAGATCCAAAAAACCAAGCTCGACAGGTTGCTGAGGCCATCTAGCAAACTCAGCTTGATCAACAACCGTTGGTGTACAGGAGCATCATCGTATCCACATGGACATATAGGATTCCATATTGGGGCACTGCTGCAAAATCTTGGATAAACCAAATTCAAGTCTTGCAGAACAAGGTACTCAGAGACATCTCTGGTGCTCCACCATATGTGAGTAATAGGACGCTGCACAACGACTTCATTCACTGACGGTCACACATCAAATTAACGACATACGAGTCGGTATAATGACCCGTTGCACAACCACGCGCATGATATTGAAGTGCCTCCACACCAGCGACTCTGCACTGATGTACGTTAAATTAATGTGCTACAAATGCAATAAAATGTATTTATTATCTGCTAAAACCAGTTCTATGTTTATATTATAGATTTTATTTCACTGATATTTCGACTATTTGTCGACTGTGAGCAAATTTACCATTTATTTTTTAGTTATGAACTTTTGTATGTACATGGCATTTAAATTTTTCGTTTTTGTATGTATTTTAAACTTTTTGGCTTACTATTTTTTAAAGAATTTATTTAAACTGTTATTTTGGGGCTTTTAGAATTTTATATTTTATGGCTTTTAATCAGGTATCATATTATATTAGCTATGTGCAATGTCCGTAACGCTATCTTCGTCTATCCGTCGGAAAGAAAGCAACTTTTTTCAATATACTTAGAATACTTGAAATCTGGAACATATACTGGTTTATGCCCGCGTCAGACAAAATGTAAAAATTGGCTAAGAAACCAATGTAATCGATATTCGCAAGTCGATAAAGACACATATATCGCACAATTTGAAGGCTATTGTCACCAAAATTTGGAAGGTAGCCGTAGGCACAGGCCCCCACACCTAAAATACAAACGGCCAAATCGTCCAGGTTTTGAATTAGAGCCAAGAAAAAAATGTTTAGCCACGCCAAAACCTGCGCCAATAATCGACAATGTCGATTTTTCGGAAAGTGTAAATCGATAACCCCACCTCCTGCAGGATCACAAATGTTCAGCCCACGCCAACACCCGCTGCCCACAGGAACTTCGGCCTTGAATCGACAATAGCAAAGAGGGCCAAGGTGCAGCAGGTAAGGTAATTTGCTGAAATTACCAAGATAAGAATCTAATAGGGATTCTTGACGAAGGCAATAAGGACGGCAGAATCCCGAAAAATCAGTGAAAAATGGGAAGGAGCCCTCGCTGTCCGCTGCTTGAAAATGTTGAGCAAGATGCCTGGGCCACCACCGGTATATAGAGATGCCGGATGGTACCAGGGTAACACTGGTGAAGATTGGGGCTAACGATGGGCCAACCAACCAGGCAGTGCTAATCCTCAACAAGGAATCGCTGGCCACCATTGCCGCAAGGCGAGCTCAATTTTGGCTTCGGCTCCATTACCGTTAAGGTATACAAATTGGATGCGCCAGCCGAGGAGACGGCTGAACAGACGGCTGAACAGGGCCCTCTGCGGAGATCGGAGCAACCGATGAGGAGCTGGAGCCCGGTTACACGTCGGACACATCGACTCTGACTCGCGGCCTTGAGGCTTGTGTCAGAGTTGACGAGGATGATTTAGCTGTCGGACGAGGACAGACAGCAACAGTCCTTGAGACTACGGCAGATAAACCTCACCACAGTAAGGCGGATCCGCTGCTCTGATGCTCCGCCTGGTTGGAGGCGGAGACGACAGTGTACTGGTCCAAGAACCTTGGGTGATTGGAGGAAAGGTTTGCGGGCGAGATAATAAAGATTATAAGCTTTTAGTAGCTGAAAATGAAGGTAGAACCGCACCTGTAGGGAGTGGGGGAGTACGGGCACAAATTCGAGGGGTGAGTCACTCTTATCCTTCATCCTAATACTAACCTTTTAGTATGTAAACTTGGAAATTACCTACCTTAAAAATAGGAGAAATGTCATCGATTTGACCTTTATCTCACAATCTATGAGTGACCAGCTAACAAGTTGGAGAGGTCTGATGAACACTCCTTCTCTGATCACAGGTACATAGAGTTCGAGC
>JAWNMP010000004.1:0-11779 GCA_035043875.1 Drosophila paucipuncta | reverse complement strand
ATTTTATTTTTTCACTTTTCAACTTTTGTTTTTCTCTTGTAGCAAAGTCTGGCGAGTTTAAAAATCTACTTGAAGGTAAAATATTTTATCAGCATAAATAAACAACATTTTCGCCCGTTTAATAAATGGTTAATACATTGCTTCTTCGGCACATGAGTTTGACTCACTTTTAGTAATTTTTATTGCACTATTTATTTTAAAAACAAATTTTTTAAAAAATTTCCCAAACAACGAAATAAGTAAAATAAAACAAGCCAATAAATTAATTAAATAAAATATACTTAAAATAAAATAATACAAATTACATAAAGAGATTTATATTATAAATCAACAATAATGCAAATTATAATAATAATAAAAATATAGACAACTGAAGAGTAACAGAAATAAATGTACATAATAATATATACACAAGCAACTAAATGAATTAAAAATACAAAATATAATATTAAGCTGGAACAAGTTGCTAGAGCTTCTCATGGTGATAACAAAGCGCGAAAGTACATTAAAAATAAAAATATGAAAAAAATATAATAAATTCACACAACGTGTAATGGTCAGCAGATAGATCGATAGGCGAGGGATATCGATGGGGGACCATCTTCAGAAAAAAAGGAGAGTGAAAAGGCAGTGAGAAAACAGAGAGAGACCGCATTCGCAAGCGCTGCAGAAAGATTGATTTAAAAAGAAGAAATGCAAATAAATTAGTTATGAATAAATTATGAAGTAATTATATATAAAAATTATAATATAAAATAAATAAATATAAAACAAAAAGTAAAAAAAAAATTAAACAAAAACATACAAAATATTAATTATTAATTACGAATAAGAAAATCTAAAATGTAAACAACAAATAAGTGTGAACAATATGTAAGTTACTCATTTTGGCAGCTTGGTGCTGCCAACGGTTTGTGCCATTTGTATAACATACAATAAGCCATTTTTATTGTTGTAATTCAAATTTGCATATGTTGCCAATAGGTAACGACAAGGTTTGCTAATAAATTAAATAAATAATAATAAAATATTGGACAAATCTAGTCATTTTTCAATATACATTAAATCATTTTTTTCATTGCACTTCTTTTTTGTTCAGTGGTGTAAAAATTGCTCGTCGGCCGTCTTTTCATAATCTGAACCCATTAAAAATGGCGCAGGTCAAGTTTGCTTTATTTTTATCGATAACTGCGTCCGTTTCTCGATTATCGATACATTTAAATTTCCAATAGCAATAAATGTTACAATTTAAAAGGCAGAATCTTCTAATTTATACAGAATATACATATGCATATTATTGATAAACTTCCTACTATCCATCAGGATCGGTTAAGAAGCACCGAAGTTATAGTCGAAAATATATCCTCATACAGCCGCAAGCATTTTCTGTATGCATCAATATGCGAGCGCATTTTACGTATATATGTTTGTATTTATGTATATGCACGTGTTTGTTGCCAGTCAGCTAGGATCAGTTCGGGCTTGTGAATAAAAACACGCGCTGCTCGTTTCTTTGCTCGAGTTCACTCGACTACAGCACTCTTACTTGTTTTTTCTTCTTTTTTTCGCTCAACTCTTTTTCAAATTGCACATGGAAAAAATGTTTTTTTTATAAAAAAATATATTTTAAATACAATATTGCATTTTATTTTATTTTATTTTTTTTTTTTGCACTTTTGCTCAACTCTTTTGCCTCGCTCTTTTTCGTCCTTGTGAAGCACAATAAATACAAAGTCTGTGTACGCGCGAGCGTGCGTGTGTGAGTTGTTTTTTCTAAAAACTTACTTTTGGTTTGCAAGGTAAATTGGTTAAATATTTTATCAGCAGCATAAATAAAACCAATTCCAAACATTTCTTTTTCTCGCTCCGTTTAAATAAATGGTTAAACAAACTGTTGGAAAATTGTTATTAGATCCAAGCGCACAGTTTTACAGCGTATACAAACAAGATAACGATATGCAGGAATCACTTTTATTAGTCTAATGACGCGACGCATTCGGCAGTCAAAAACGGAGTGGGTACAGAACTATTGAGAGATTCATGTTTCAGTACATGCGAACGAACGGACAATGCAAAACTTAGGATAAGCTAAACGAGGGTTGCCAGATTGTTACATTGCAACATTTGAGTTACATTTGCAACATGCCCTCTCAAAGTAACAATTCTGTTAACCTTAAATACTAGTGATGCCCAATGAAGAGATGCAACCATGATGCTTGGCACTGCTAAGACCCTTCGTAAGTACATCTGCTGGCATTTGCTCCGTCTGCATGTAGCCAACCTGGATGTCGCCACTCTGGTGCTTCTGCTGGATGAAATGGTGGCGCACATCGATGTGTTTTGTGCGTGGATGAAAACCAAAGCCTTTAACCAATTTTTGAGCGCTTTGGTTGTCGTTTAGGAGCAGAACCGAATCACATTTTCTGCCAATCCTGTTGAGTATGGCCTTCAAGTATAAGGCCTCGTTCGTTGCTTCGCTCATTGCCAAGTATTCGGACTCTGTGCTTGACAAAGCGACGGTGCGTTGTTTTCGTGCCTCCCAACTTATAGCAGCACCTGCTAATATAAACGCCTGTCCAGAATATGACCGTCTGTCGGTCAAATTTGCGCCCCAGTCAGCATCGACGACTCCGTACAGATCTTCGCCTGTTCGCTTGAATAACAGGCCGAGTACCGCTTGGTATCGAAGGATGCGCTTCGCCGTCTTCCAGTGTTCAGCGTTATAACATGAGTTAAGCTGACTCATTAAATTTACGGCGTACGCAATATCAGGACGGGTTGTAACTGAGAGAAACATAAGAGAGTTCTGATAGAGGTACTTCCTCATTTCGGCTTCATCGGCTGCTTCTGTTCGCTTCAAAGTACATTTCGCTTCTATGGGTGTTAATGCAGGCTTGCATTCAGTCATTCCGAATCTTTTCAATATAGCGTCGATGTACTTTTCCTGTGCAAGGAATATGCGATGCTCTTTCAGATCCTGCTTGAATTCTATGCCCAGACAGGTTGCCAGTGGGTAAATGCGACACTGTAGGAATTTTCTTCGTCCAGTAAGTGTGGGGAATCTCGCCGGATAGACCCTGCGTTACACATCTGTTTCTGATGTAACATGCTGCATTTACTGCTTCTGCCCAAAAGGATGGCGGCACACCGGATTGCTTC
Organism: Drosophila paucipuncta; assembly: GCA_035043875.1. Lineage (NCBI taxonomy): Eukaryota > Metazoa > Arthropoda > Insecta > Diptera > Drosophilidae > Drosophila > Drosophila paucipuncta. Next base: position 8,620 of record JAWNMP010000004.1, on the reverse strand, counting down.
ATCATACAGCGTGCCATCTCGACCAGGGTACGATTCTGTCTCTCAGCTAAGCCATTCTGCTGTGGCGTGTGTGGTGTGGTAAGGCGTCTCTGGATTCCGTTCACCTTCATATACTTGTCGAACTCTTTGTTGCAATACTCAGTCCCGTTATCTGACTGAAGTACTTTTATCTTCTTATTTGTGAAGTTTTCTGCTGTAGCTTTATATGCTTTAAAAGCTTCAAATAAGTCTGATTTCTGTTTAAGAAAGTGAACTTCACAATAGCGCGAATAGTCATCTATAAAAGTAGCGAAGTATTTACATCCTCCCAGGGATTGCGTTCTCATTGGGCCGCATACATCGCTGTGAACTATTTCCAGTAGTTCTGTCGTACGATTTTCGTTTCCACTTTTATAAATGCTTGCAGTTTGCTTTTCGCTTATGCAGATTTCACATTTCGACAATTTTCCATTCTCGCACATTTTCATGCCGTAGGCTTTACCACTTTTAGCCATATTTTTCAAATCGCTTTCATTCAGATGTCCCATTCTATAATGCCATAGATCAAGGTCGTTTTGACCACCATACATTATATTATTCACTTGATGCTCTTCGCCATTCAAGTAATACAAGTTACCGTATCTTTGCGCACGCAGCCAAACTTCGTTATTTTTCATAACAAGTGCTTCATTTTTCCGAAAATGAACTTCAAAACCATTGTCTGTGATTTTGGAAACCGACATCAAATTTTGGCGCAAATCCGATACGTACAAAACATCTTTCAACGTTAAGTCAACTCGTTGCTGTTGTTTCTTAACTGTGACTTTAGCATTACCAATACCACTAATCCGTGTGGTCTTATTGTTGGCCAAATGTAAAGTCTTTTCGACTTTTGCAATATCGGTGAACATGCTCTTATTTGAACTCATGTGTGCCGTGCAACCACTATCGAGGCACCACAAGCCATTTTTCTCATCGGCAGAAAAGGCCATCTCTAACGCGTTTAGCGAAAGTTCCTCGTTTTCTGCTGTACCCGCACTGTTTTGTTCATTCGTATTGCGTTTCATATTCTTCTTTGGGTTGCTTCGACAATTTCGCGCGAAATGTCCAACCTTGCCGCAGCTGAAACATTTTCTGTCTTCACGCTGCACTTTATCGCTTTTTCTTTCTTTGCTATTTCTTTCTACATCTTTCCGACGATTAGCGAACATTGCGTTTTGTTCTTCGCGATTTTCTTTATTTGCACGCGCTTCTGACTCTTCAAGAATTTTAACGCGAAGCACATCGGGATGAGGCAAGTCATCTCGTGCTTCCATCGCACATCTGAACATTTCATAAGAGTCAGGCAAACTATATAGCAATAAGATTACTAACAAATCATTTCCAATCGCGACACCTATTTCTTTCAATTTTTTCACTGCGTCGAAAAATTCATTTACATGCTGGCGCGCACTAGCGCCCTCGTTCATTCGCGACAATGCCACTCGTTTCAGCAGGCTTGCTTTTCGCACTGGCCCCTTTGATTGAAATGTCTCCTGCAATTTCAACCAGTATTCTTTTGCCGAATTACAATCTTCAATTATAGCCAATTCCGATGGGCTAATCGATAATAATATGTCCGCGCGCGCCTTTTCATCGTATGTTTTCCATACTGCTCGATCTGCCACATTTTCTGGGCAAATTTTTGTTCCATCGACATATTGCCATAGTTCGTTTTTCACTAATATAGCACGCATCTGCAGTTTCCACGTGTGGATCAATCTTAATAAATGCACCAGCCATTTTTCACAGCTACACTATTTATTGTCAACGTTTTCTTATTTATTTATCACTGGGCCCATAACCTGTTGGAAAATTGTTATTAGAGCCAAGCGACAGTTTTACAGCGTATACAAACAAGATAACGATATGCAGGAATCACTTTTATTAGTCTAGTGACGCGACGCATTCGGCAGTCAAATGTTTCAGTACATGCGAACGAACGGACAATGCAAAACTTAGGATAAGCTAAACGAGGGTTGGCAGATTGTTACATGCAATCATTTGAGTTACATTTGCAACATAAACATTGCACTTTTCTTCGGCACATGTGTTTGACTCATGCCTCATTTCAATTCTAGTCATTTTTTTTAATGGCACTATTTATATTAAAAACAAATTTTTTTAAAAAATTTTCCCAAACAACAGAAATAAGTAACATAATCAAAAACAAGCCAAACAAATATAAAAATTAATTAAATAATATAAATGAAACACACAAACTTATGTGAAACAACAAACAATATTAAACCAAATAAGCGCACACATGTAATTATATGTATGCACTTAAAATAAAAGAATACAAATTACATAAGAAGAGATTTATATTATAAATCAACAATAATGCAAATTATAATAATAATAAAAATATAGACAACTGAAGAGTAACAGAAATAAATGTACATAATAATATATACACAAGCAACTAAATGAATTAAAAATACAAAATATAATATTAAGCTGGAACAAGTTGCTAGAGCTTCTCATGGTGATAACAAAGCGCGAAAGTACATTGAAAATAAAAATATGAAAAATATATAACAAATTCACACAACGTGTAATGGTCAGCAGATAGATCGATAGGCGAGGGATATCGATGGAAGACCATCTTCAGAAAAAAGGAGAGTGAAAAGGCAGTGAGAAATAAAGAGAGAGACCGCATGCGCAAGCGCTGTAGAAAGATTGATTTAAAAAGAAGAAATGCAAATAAATTAGTTATGAATAAATTATGAAGTAATTATATATAAAAATAATAATATAAAATAAATATATATAAAACAAAAGTAAAAAAAAATTATATAAAAACATACAAACCGGCGGCAGCAACAGGCGGAACTATCCATCGCCGCCATCAAGGAGAAAATCGCAGGGACAACTGGACTCAGGAACCAGGAAGTCGAAGCCCGGAGACCCTGAGGCGACTCGGATTATACCAACACACCTGTTTGTTTTTTCCCGCCTAATTGCGGCAGATTGGGTCAAGGACAGCTGATCGGCCCTAACCAATGCAATAGTGATGCTCATTTTGTCACTCTGTGATGCGCACTTTTGAATATACTGGTGCTTTCGACAGGCAAGGCAAAAACTTACCTGGATGACTGGAGTACCTAAAGTCATTTCGACGCTCTCCTGCACCTAGACCTGAAAAAAAGGAGAAAAGACTAATTAAAACCACAAATAAAATAATTAATTAAATAAGCAAAAATAAAATTCGAAAAAAATAAATTATTATACACAAACAAAATACAAATAAATAAAACACATATTCATGCAAAACAACAAAACAAAAACCAAATAAACGCAAATATGCAATCGCATATGTATGTGTATATACAAATAAAAACAAAAATAAATAAAACAATTCAACCACCGGCGTATCCAGAACCGACTGCTGAGCAGCCAACTTGACAAAATGACCATCGGCGATCGTCTGCAAGTACATGCAAAGAAAGAAAAATATACATTATTAAGTGACGTCCATGCTGCTCTCGCGGCCAAAAATCAGCTGTTGCAAGCATAATCACCCAAACCGTCAGACGACACAACAAATCCCGGCTATTCCAGCATATGACCATCAAGAAGACTCTTTCTAAGCAGACAAATACGTAAATCAGCTGCTGCAGAGACAGCTGGCATAACAACACAAAAGCAACTTACCCAGTCCATCGACGACGACGCAGAAGACATCAACCCGACCAAAATATAAATTATTAATTACGAATAAGAAAATCCAAAATGTAAACAACAAATAAGTGTGAACAATATGTAAGTTAGTCATTTTGGCAGCTTGGTGCTGCCAACGGTTTGTGCCATTTATATAACATACAATAAGCCATTTTTATTTTTGTACTTCAAATTTGCATATTTTGCCAATAGGTAAAGAAAGAACCCGTCAGTGGTTTAGCTAACGAACAAGTTTTGCTAATAAAAATCTAAAATGTAAACAACAAATAAGTGTGAACAATATGTAAGTTACTCATTTTGGCAGCTTGGTGCTGCCAACTTATTGCGATATGTTATTTTACTATTAAAAAAAAGGCGCCAACGGTTTGTGCCATTTGTATAACATACAATAAGCCATTTTTATTGTTGTAATTCTAATTTGCATATGTTGCCAATAGGTAAAGAAAGGAACCGTCAGTGGTTTAGCTAACGAACAAGTTTTGCTAATAAATTAAATAAATAATAATAAAATATTGGACAAATCTAGTCATTTTTCAATATACATTAAATCATTTTTTTCATTGCACTTCTTTTTTGTTCAGTGGTGTAAAAATTGCTCGTCGGCCGTCTTTTCATAATCGGAACCCATTAAAAATGGCGCAGATCAAGTTTGCTTTAAATTTTATCGATAACTGCCTCCGTTTCTCGATTATCGATACATTTAAATTTCCGATAGCAATAAATGTTACAATTTTAAAGGCAGAATCTTCTAATTTATACAGAATATACATATGCATATTATTGATCAACTTCCTACTATCCATCAGGATCGGTTAAGAAGCACCCAAGTTATAGTCGAAAATAAATCCTCATACAGCCGCAAGCATTTTCTGTATGCATCAATATGCGAGCGCATTTTACGTATATATGTTTGTATTTATGTATATGCACGTGTTTGTTGCCAGTCAGCTAGGATCAGTTCGGGCTTGTGAATAAAAACACGCTCTGCTCGTTTCTTTGCTCGAGTTCACTCGACTACAGCACTCTTACTTGTTTTTTCTTCTTTTTTTCGCTCAACTCTTTTCAAATTGCACATGGAAAAAATGGTTTTTTATAAAAAATATATTTTAAATACAATATTGCATTTTATTTTATTTTTATTTTTTTTTTGCACTTTTGCTCAACTCTTTTGCCTCGCTCTTTTTCTTCCTTGTGAAGCACAATAAATACAAAGTCTGTGTACGCGCGAGCGTGCGTGTGTGAGTTGTTTTTTCTAAAAATCTTACTTTTGGTTTGCAAGGTAAATTGGTTAAATATTTTATCAGCAGCATAAATAAAACCAATTCCAAACATTTCTTTTTCTCGCTCCGTTTAAATAAATGGTTAAATAAACATTGCACTTTTCTTCGGCACATGAGTTTGACTCATGCCTCATTTCAATTCTAGTAATTTTTTTAATTGCACTATTTATATTAAAAACAAATTTTTTTAAAAAATTTTCCCAAACAACAGAAATAAGTAACATAATCAAAAACAAGCCAAACAAATATAAAAATTAATTAAATAAAATAAATGAAACACACAAACTTAAGTGAAACAACAAACAAAATTAAACCAAATAAGCGCACACATGTAATTATATGTATGCACTTAAAATAAAATAATACAAATTACATAAGAAGAGATTTATATTATAAATCAACAATAATGCAAATTATAATAATAATAAAAATATAGACAACTGAAGAGTAACAGAAATAAATGTACATAATAATATATACACAAGCAACTAAATGAATTAAAAATACAAAATATAATATTAAGCTGGAACAAGTTGCTAGAGCTTCTCATGGTGATAACAAAGCGCGAAAGTACATTGAAAATAAAAATATTAAAAAAATATAATAAATTCACACAACGTGTAATGGTCAGCAGATAGATCGATAGGCGAGGGATATCGATGGGGGACTATCTTCAGAAAAAAAGGAGAGTGAAAAGGCAGCTGAGACAAAGAGAGAGAGACCGCATGCGCAAGCGCTGCAGAAAGATTGATTTAAAAAGAAGAAATGCAAATAAATTAGTTATGAATAAATTATGAAGTAATTATATATAAAAATAATAATATAAAATAAATAAATATAAAACAAAAGTAAAAAAAAAATTAAATAAAAACATACAAACCGGCGGCAGCAACAGGCGGAACTATCCATCGCCGCCATCAAGGAGAAAATCGCAGGGACAACTGCACTCAGGAACCAGGAAGTCGAAGCCCGGAGACCCTGAGGCGACTCGGATTATACCAACACAGCTGTTTGTTTTTTCCCGCCTAATTGCGGCAGATTGGGTCAAGGACAGCTGATCGGCCCTAACCAATGCAATAGTGATGCTCATTTTGTCACTCTGTGATGCGCACTTTGAATATACTGGTGCTTTCGACAGACAAGGCAAATACTTACCTGGATGACTGGAGTACCTAAAGTCATTTCGACGCTCTCCTGCACCTAGACCTGAAAAAAGGAGAAAAGACTAATTAAAACCACAAATAAAATAATTAATTAAATAAGCAAAAATAAAATTTGAAAAAATAAATTATTATACACAAACAAAATACAAATAAATAAAACACATATTCATGCAAAACAACAAAACAAAAACCAAATAAACGCAAATATGCAAACGCATATGTATGTGTATATACAAATAAAAACAAAAATAAATAAAACAATTTAACCACCGGCGTATCCAGAACCGACTCCTGAGCAGCCAACTTGACAAAATGACCATCGGCGATCGTCTGCAAGTACATGCAAAGAAAGAAAATAGACATTATTAATTGACGTCCATGCTGCTCTCGCGGCCAAAAATCAGCTGTTGCAAGCATAATCACCTAAACCGTCAGACGACACATCAAATCCCGGGTACTCCAGCATATGACCATCAAGAAGACTTTCTAAGCAGACAAATACGTAAATCAGCTGCTGCAGAGACAGCTGGCAAAACTACACAAAAGCAACTTACCCAGTCCATCGACAACGACGCAGAAGACATCAACCCGACCAAAATATAAATTATTAATTACGAATAAGAAAATCCAAAATGGAAACAACAAATAAGTGTGAACAATATGTAAGTTACTCATTTTGGCAGCTTGGTGCTGCCAACGGTTTGTGCCATTTGTTTAACATACAATAAGCCATTTTTATTGTTGTACTTCAAATTTGCATATGTTGCTAATAGGTAAAGAAAGAACCTGTCAGTGGTTTAGCTAACGAACAAGTTTTGCTAAAAAAAGCTAAAATGTAGCAACAAATAAGTGTGTACAATATGTAAGTTACTCATTTTGGCAGCTTGGTGCTGCCAACTTGTTGCGATATGTTATTTTACTATTAAAAAAAAGCGCCAACGGTTTGTGCCATTTGTATAACATACAATATGCCATTTTTATTGTTGCAATTCAAATTTGTATATGTTGCCAATAGGTACTAAGGTAAATTAAACAAAGGAGCCGTCAGTGGTTTAGCTAACGAACAAGTTTTGCTATTAAATTAAATAAATAATAATAAAATATTGGACAAATCTAGTCAGTTTTCAATATACATTAAATCATTTTTTTCGTTGAACTCGACTACAGCACTCTTACTTGTTTTTCTTCTTTTTTCGCTCGACTCTTTTTCAAATTTCACATGCAAAAAAATGTTTTTTTATAAAAAATATATTTTAAATACTAATATGCATATTATTATTTTTTTTTTGCATTATTGCTCAACTCTTTTGCCTCGCTCTTTTCTTCCTTGTGAATCACAATAAATACAAAGTCTGTGTACGCGCGAGCGTGCGTGTGTGAGTTGTTTTTTCTAAAAATCTTTCTTTTGACTTGCAAGGTAAATTGCTTAAATATTTTTTCATTTTGCGGCAGCAGCAGTATATATAAACCAATTCCAAACATTTCTTTTTCTCGCTCCGTTTAAATAAATGGTTAAATAAACATTGCACTTTTCTTCGGCACATGAGTTTGACTTATGCCTCATTTCAATTCTAGTCATTTTTTTTAATTGCACTATTTATATTAAAAACAAATTTTTTTAAAAAATTTTCCCAATCAACAGAAATAAGTAACATAATCAAAAACAAGCCAAACAAATATAAAAATTAATTAAATAAAATAAATGAAACACACAAACTTAAGTGAAACAACAAACAAAATTAAACCAAATAAGCGCACACATGTAATTATATGTATGCACATATACTTAAAATAAAATAATACAAATTACATGAAAGAGACATATATTATAAATCAACAATAATGCAAATTATAATAATAATAAAAATATAGACAACTGAAGAGTAACAGAAATAAATGTACATAATAATATATACACAAGCAACTAAATGAATTAAAAATACAAAATATAATATTAAGCTGGAACAAGTTGCTAGAGCTTCTCATGGTGATAACAAAGCGCGAAAGTACATTGAAAATAAAAATATGAAAAATATATAACAAATTCACACAACGTGTAATGGTCGGCAGATAGATCGATAGGCGAGGGATATCGAATGGGGGACCATCTCAGAAAAAAGGAGAGTGAAAAGGCAGTGAGAAAAAAGAGAGAGACCGCATGCGCAAGCGCTGCAGAAAGATTGATTTAAAAAGAAGAAATGCAAATAAATTAGTTATTAATAAATTATGAAGTAATTATATATAAAATAATAATATAAAATAAATAAATATAAAACAAAAGTAAAAAAAAAATTAAATAACAACATACAAACCGGCGGCAGCAACAGGCGGAACTATCCATCGCCGCCATCAAGGAGAAAATCGCAGGGACAACTGGACTCAGGAACCAGGAAGTCGAAGCCCGGAGACCCTGAGGCGACTCGGATTATACCAACACACCTGTTTGTTTTTCCCGCCTAATTGCGGCAGATTGGG
>JAWNMP010000003.1:0-11464 GCA_035043875.1 Drosophila paucipuncta | reverse complement strand
TATATATATATTATTATTATTATTGGTGGGTGAGACTGCACCGCGACCTATTTGATCTATTGTGCCCCCTTCTGAGCTATAGCTCTTCCATCAGTCCCAACTCTCTTACAAAAGTGAGGATCTTTGTTGGGTTGAGGTCTACTATGTCTTCGCAATTCAAAACATGCGCCCCTAGGATGCTGCTTCTTCTTCTAGTTAGGGCGACACATTCTGCCAGGATGTGCTTCGAGGACTCCTCCTCTCTTTCACAAAACCTGCAGAGATCGCTACTAAGTATACCCAGTTTTGTCAGGTGACTTCTTAGCCTACAGTGTCCTGTCAATAGACCGGTAAGTATCCTAAGGCTATTCTTTCCCATGGTTATGATCTGTTTGAAACGTACAGGATTATAACCACCTAGGAGACATCTGGCTTGTCTGAGTCCCACTGCCTCTGACCAGCTCTGTTGCCGTCTCTGTCTCTCCTCGTTTCTGAGTTCCAGTCGTATAGTGTGCCTCCCTATGCCACAATACGGTTCTGGTCCTGTTAGGGGCCTTCCTGCCCCCATTCTTGCTTGCTCGTCAGCCGCCTCGTTTCCCGCTATGTCCCTGTGGCCCGGGACCCATCTCAGGGTGAGCCTGTTGTGAGTCCCGAGCAGGTCTAGCTTCGAACGAACCTCATGGACTACCTTCGATGTAATTTTAGTCCCCATTATGGCGTTCAATGCTGCTTGACTATCGGATAGGATGGATATATCCGTATTCCGATAGTTGCGTTCTATATTGAAATCCGCACATCTCCCTATCGCACACACCTCAGCCTGAAATATGCTGGTGTGCGTTCCCAGGGATTCATGGTATGATACCCGAGGACCCACCACTCCAAGACCGGTGCCATGATTCGTGAGTGATCCGTCGGTGTACCATTTTATTGTGTGTGGTTTCATGGGATGGACTTCATCTAGAGTTGTCCATTCCTTTTTGCTACTCATGCGAACTGTGAAGTTTCGCTCGAATATATATTCGGCTACCATTTCGTCCCTGGGTTGCATCAGCAGGGGCAGTTCGTTTGAGAGGAGTTGGGCATCTTTATGGCGTAGGATATGGTTGCCCCCAACTCCTTCTGCTGATATCCTTAGAAGCGTGGCTTTCTGCTTGAGCCTTATGGTGTGGTGGAGTGGTGTGAGCTCCATTAAGGCTTCAAGGGCCAGTGTTGGGCAGGTGCGCATGGCTCCTGTCATACATACGCAGGCCATTCTTTGCAACTTCTGTAGTTGTTTCTTCACGGTGGTCAGCCGAGCCCTATCACCCCATGCTACCACTCCGTAGGTTAGCATGGGTCTTACTACCATTAGGTATAACCATCTTAGTATCTTTGGAGATGTACCCCATGATTTGCCAGCAATGCTACGACATGTATAAAGCGCCCTGGAGCACTTTGATATCGTATTTTGCACATGGGTGCCAAAGTTAAGCCTTCTGTCAAATGTGACCCCCAGGTATTTGACCTCCCTACTCGTTTCCAGTAGGGTCCCAGAGAGCCATATTTGTTTCATCCTTTGTAACTTGTGTCGTCTGGTAAAGGGGACGATGACTGTTTTCGTAGGGTTTAGGTTGAGTCCAACCTCCATACACCAGTCGTACGTTATCCTTAGTCCTGACTGCACTATGTCACAAAGTGATTCTTCAAATTTGCCTCGCGCTATGATAACAATGTCATCGGCATATCCTTGACATTGAATACCACTGTTAGCGAGTCTGTTTAGCAGTTCGTCTACTAACAGACTCCAGAGTAGCGGAGATAGCACCCCTCCTTGGGGACAGCCCCTGGTGGTTAGGACTGTTACATTGCTATCATGTAGTGATGCTGTGGCTTGCCTGGACCGTAGCAGTGCAAGTATCCATCTGCTGGTAGTGTGGTCCAGGCCTCTTCTCTCAAGAGTAGCATTGATTGCATCGTGAGATGTGTTATCAAAAGCACCTTCTATGTCTAAGAACGCGCACAGTGCTACTTCCTTATTGTCAATTGCCGCACTTAAAGTGCGTTGCAACTGGTAAAGTGCTGTGTCCGTGGACCTGCCTACTCTATATGCATGCTGCGTTGGGTGCAGCGGCCTTTGCTTAAGCAAAGTGTTTCTGATTTTGTAGTCCACCAGCTTTTCCAACGTTTTCAGTAAGAACGATGTCAAGCTGATGGGTCTGAAGGACTTTGGGCTGGTAATGTCTTTCTTCCCTGCCTTGGGGATGAAGACTACCCTGGCTCTTCTCCATGCGCTCGGTATGTATCCGAGGGCCAGGCTACTTACTAATGCCTTCCTGATACGGGAGAGGAGGATTTCCTGTCCTGTTTGAAGGAAGGCTGGCGATATGCCGTCCGTTCCAGGGGATTTATAGGGTGGAATGTACCAACTGCCCACTTTAGTTTCTCCTCTGTAACCGTCGACTTGGCGCATGCCCAGTCGTCGGTTGACGGCCTATATCTGTTTTCCCTTTCAATAGCTCCTTCCTGCAGGGGTGTACTTCCTGGGAAGTGCGTCTTGAAAAGTAGTTCTAATTTCTGTAGATTACTACTCGTAAAGGAGTTATCCCCACGTTTTAATGCTAAGTTCGCATCAGGCGCTCGTTTCGCCAGTGCTCTGTGGAGCCTGGCGCCTTCGCTTGTGCAAACTATGCTTTCGCAGAAATCTCGTAATTCTTCCGCTTAGCCTTCCTTATTTCCTTATTATAGGAGGTAAGGCTATCACGGTACTGCTCCCATACTCCGTCTCTCTTTGCTTTATTGAAGAGGCGACGTGTGGTCACACGCAGCCTTTCTAGGCTGTCGTTCCACCATGGGGCATCTTTTTCCATGTACTTTTTCCCTACCGGGCAGTTATCCTCAAATGCCTTAGTTATGCATCTGTTGAGGACACCAATAGCCCTGTCCAGCTCTAGCGGCCTTCTGGGTATACCAGATGGCTCGTTGGCTAGGGAAAGACGTAGAGTCGACTTATAGCCCTCCCAGTTGGTTTTCCTGGGGTTGCGGCTAGGTGTACTACTATCCGTATTTAATTTTAGATTAAATAGGATAGCCCTGTGGTCAGACATGGATTCCTCTTGGGAAACATGCCAGTCCCTAAGGTGAGACTTTAGAGATCGACTGACCAGGGTGATGTCTAATATCTTCCCTGATCCTAGTGACGAATGTCGGTGTAGATCCGACATTTCCTAGTTCTAGATTATATTTAAAAATAAAATCAGTCAGACACTCACCCCTTGGATTGATGTCACTGCTGCCCCATATAGAGTGGTGCGCATTGGCATCGCATCCGATGAGCACCGGCATCTTCTCTATCCTGCAATACTCCACCAGCTTCTCAATTTCTGGTGGTGGGCAGGGTGCATCCCCTGCGAAGTATGCGGATACGATGACGATGGAGACCGCGCTTCCCTTGGTGGACACCAGTATGGGAACACAGTCTCTGGTCAGGAATTCTGAAAGGATAGTGAAGTTAATACTTTTCCTTACCATGATACAAGCTCTGGGTGCTGGATTTCTCCGATCCCAGATTACCTTGGAGTCGGCTGTGAACAGGCCCTTGATGCCGTCGTTCACCCACGGCTCCTGTACTAGGGCCAGCCCAAGGTGTTTGTTGGTAAACATCCTTGCTAAGACTGCCGAGGCTGCCTTAGCTCGGTGGATGTTTACCTGAGCCAGCCCTGTGTTGATGCCTCTTGGCATCTACGTCTGGGGAGGCTCCAGCTGACACGGCGAATGGGGCCCGGAGCCGTCCCCGTCACCGCTGCTCGCCATCGCGACGTCAGCTGCAGCTGCATCTTGCAGCTCCTCCTCCAGCTCCTGCGAGGACATGGGGATGTCTTCGTCCCCCATCTCCTCCTGGCAGAGCGTTATATCTGCCAGTTCTTCATCATCCGCCAGGTCCTCCGACGGGTCGGTGGGCTGGGCAGTCGGAGTACCCTGCTCCTGGGCAGGCGTGTCCGCTGTGGTGGTGTTGCCCACTGCGACATCTTCATTGCCCGTTGGAGCAGGTTTGGGCCTTTCCCCGGTCTTCTTCGTCTTCAGACCACTTACGGGGATGGTCCCGTAACGGAAGAAGACCTGGTGCCCCTTCTCCACAATTATATTCCTGGATAGCTCGTCTATCCCGATCACCAGGAGGGCTCCTCCTCCCTCGTTCCTCCTGGAGATCACCTTCCAGGAGTCGGTCTCCATCCTGTTCTGGTTCCTCAGCAGAACCAACAGGGATTCGGTTGACCTGTCTGCACTCCTGGGGCAGTACAGCGTGATACAGTGGGGCGACGGTATGTCGTCCCCCATCTTGCACTCAAGGGGCACGCCCTTCCATGACTGTAGCCTAGGCGTTGCGGTCCTCAGCCAATCGGCTGAGGCCTCATCGGAGCATTCAATAACCAGGAATCCAACCCGGAAGTGAATGCCCGCGAATGAGACCACAACATCTCCATCGGACGCAATGATTTCGTCGACGATGGCCTCCTCCAACACAGATAAATCTCCGTGACTGAGTATGACCCGTGGGAAATCCACGGGCACCACGGCCACCTTTACCTTCTTTGTCATGTCAGCGTATGACAGACGAGGCTCGGTGGGTGTTGGCGAGCTGGGCTTCATGGCCGCTGCACGCGATGTGCTTGGGCGCAGGTCCAGACTTCCTGCCCCACTGTTCTTCAGCCCCTTTGCCGCTGCCGAGCCGCGGGCAGCGCCCACAACCTCCGGGCACATCCTCTTGGGGGTGGCCACCGGTGGTGTGAGATTGCTGCTCCGCCTTTTCGGGGCTGGCGCAGGTGCTGTAATCTCTTCCCTGGGCTCTTTGGCCTTTTTCAGGGCTTCATCAGGGGTGAGTCCCTGCTGGAGGTACCGAAGGTACCATTTGACCCTTGAGACCGCAGCGTTGTCGGTACGATCAACATTGCCGCACCCGCTGTTTGTCCGGGACTGCTTATTTACGAGGAATCTCGTGGTATTCGCAGCTAACCTCCACAAGTGGAGGCCGTTCGCTATCCGCAACCCGCGACCCGCCTGGTGGCCTCAGCTCAGCCCCATCCGAACCATCCCACAAGTTCTTAGACCAGGTATATATATATAAATATATGTATGTATATGTGCGTATGTAGGTATATGTGTATGTATAAAAATGGAAGAAACATAAATATACGGCAGCGCCAAAGGCGGGCCCAAAAGGCAAAAATAAAAGGCGGCCCTGAACACGGCGAATAGGAAACAACTACGCTGATCAGCTTTACAGCGGGAGAGCGAAAAGAAAAAAAGACATGCAAAGAGAGAGCATGACCATGACCTGCAATCGACCGCAAAACCTAAAAGCTAGAACGCAACGGCCGCTGAAAAACGTTCGCTTAGCAACACGCTTGCATATGAAATGCAAAACAACAACATGCGAGCGAGCGCAAATGCATACACCAACGGAAAAGGTCATCGCACCCTAAAAACTGATCAATCCGCGCGTTTGCGCACAAAAGTGCCACGACAATTTACGCATGCACCGTTGGTTACTCACCCACACTGTTACAGGTGCGTGTACACAACGGGCACCGTTGGTTACTCACCAATATTAGTGCCCAGACGTGTGAGCGCGCACAACGAACAGGGCAACAACAACTGGTGCAGCTGCAGAGAGAGCACTTATCAAATAGAGAGATAAACGGCGGCGCTTGGAGATGCATACCCCGAAGGGCAAAAGAGAGCCAATACAACACTTTTGCCGGCGTGCAGGCGTGCGCCCGAATTCTCACTCGCAGAGCTCTCGTGCACATTCTCCAAATTCTAATGCACATGCCTAAGCACTAATATGAGAGCTGAGCTTGTGTCGAACTTCGGGCATCGCGATCACCACACCCACACACACACGCCCCAAAAGGGTATAAAGGGCAGAAACAGCCACGCACGCGGCCACTTTGGAGAAAATCGTAATCAGCACAGTAACAACAGAATGTCAAGGCAGACAGGAATTGCAGGAATCATCGAGCCGGCATCAGGCCGCCGCCGAGCCTCGGACCCAAATCTTTTGGCCGGCCCAGCGAAGCTGGTGCTCCGTGCGAAGAAAGAGCCGGTCCGGGCGCGCGCGCGGCAACTGGTCGCCGGCCGCGACGCCAACACGCGCGAAGAGTGCGCTTTGTGCGTGAAGTGAGCGTGGTGCGCGTCATACGTATTGAAAGACGACGAGCGCTGCGTCGCGTCGCGTCGCGCAGGAGCAGCGGAATCGTCAGCACGACGAAATCGAGCTGCTGGCATCGCCGCTCCACACCCCCAGCGTCGAGGGAGACATACGTAGCGAGAGCGACGGGGAAGAGGTGGCACCACCGCCACACGCCCCCAGCATGGGCGAAGATGCTGTGGGGGCCGCAGACCCGGAGGCCGACGAGGAGGTACTGCCACGACGCCGACGGTACCCGAGCGACCTGGACGACATCAACCCGGAGTGGCTCCGGTGGCAGTACCCGGAGCTGCCCCCGACGCCGGACGCCGACAACTCCGAGGTGCGGTTCGCCGGGCCACGCCCCCGCACCAACTCCTGGGAGGCAGCCGAGCCGACCTCGTCGGACGAGGAAGATGGTGACGAAGATCGGCGGTCATCGGCGTCCCCAGTGGGGCCGGACGACGAAGACACAATGCCGTGGCCACAGGCGACGCCGGAGCCTGACGTGATCGTAATATCGGACGAGGAGGAGGAGGAGCAGCGCGAGGATGGAGGAGAGGCCCAGGGGCGGAATGAACGCCCGCAAACACCGCCACCCACCGTGACCGCCTCCTACAAGAGGGCCTTCGCAGTCGGTCGCTGGAAACACCAGGTCACCCTGTGTGTGCCTGGGAGGAGGATGTGGGGTTGCCCCCCACCTGGCAGCTGGAGGAGGAGAAGCTGCCAGAGAGCCCAATACCGCCCGCTGCGGAGTCACCACCACCACCGCCGCCGGAGTGGAGACCACCATTCGTTCGCCAGGCGTCGTACCCCGAGGCGGGGCCCCGACCCACACGACCGACGCTCCAGCGACAGAGCTCGGCCCCGGAAGAGGAGGCTGGATGGCAGGAGTTGCCACCGTCGGCTTGGCCACCTGGCGTCACGGCGATGGCCGATGCCCAGCCAGGACCAAGTCGACGGGCGTCAAGGATCGTGTGGCAGGAGGGGCGCCGCTATCGGGTGAAGACGTCGGTGCGCGGCACGCGCGTGTTCCGCAAGGAATAGCGGCGCGGGAAGAGAAAAAAAAACAAAAAAAGATATATATAAATATATACATATATAGATGATGATTGAAATAAATACCTCATAATAATAATACAAGACCATGGTTTTCTCCTTTTAGGTTGGAAAGTGGAAAACTTTCCGCTGCCGAAGAAAGAGGGGAGTGTGAGGAGCCATATATCCATGTTCACGAACGGGCATGTAAAATGCCCTGAGCATGTTATATGCGCCCCACAACAACTGACATTCAGACCGAAATCCGGCCCTGATGCAGTTGCGGCGAATTCGCTCTCTTTCGCCGTCTCCCTTTCTAACGCAGGTGTTCAGCCATTTGAACGTGTCTGACACACATGTCCATCAGGATATGTGCCGTTAGTGTGTGAGGAGTATTGCGTGGGCAATACTGTTGTCCACACTCACACCAACGGCAGACAATGGCTGGCGCCAGCCAGGGCAGTGGAAAAGTACCCGAAAATCACGCCACCAGAAGATCACGCCACCGGGGTACAGTCCCGACAAAAGGTGGCCAGCCGGCCTATAAAAGGAGCGCCGCCGCACAAGGCGAGGAGTTGAGATACGCGGCTACGAGAGTCAACACGCTGTGAAAAGTAAACAAGAGAGGCTGCGCGTGCACAGTGCGAAAATAGGTACGAGGGAAAGCCAAAATTATCAGTGAAAGTGCAAGGACACGAAGTGTCCAACTCAATAAAACACAAGGATCACAGGACATCGAGGTCCTGAAATTAGGCGCGAATCGTATATCCTTGCCACGCGTGAATTGTGGCAACAGGCGATATCCGCAAGAAACCAAGCGAAGCGAGCGAGGCTTGGTCTGCGATTAGCCAGAGAGTGAGACACGCGAATCCTGACTCACAAAAGGACGAGGCGTAATCCTTGAGGAACAAGGAAGCCGTTGATCCTGGTGAGTGTCAGGAGTGCTGTACAGAATCTCTGGCGGGCAGACTGAGATCCTGGGCTTGCGTAGCTGGCGGGCGGAGTGCCTGGGGCAGGTTCTAGCGCACAGGAGCTCGAAACAAACCTAATCAAGGACACCGAGGTGCAGTGAAGCGCCACGGAACGAATAGCCAGTAAGCGATCCGTAAAACCAACAGTGGAATGTGTAACTACAAACAAAACAGTGAAATCAAATAAAGCTATTTTTAATCTATGAACATTGTGTTATTAATTATTGCAAACGCAATATAAATTTGTTGCTCGGACCCACAGCTCGATTGAGTTTAGCCTAGCAAAAACTCAACCTAGTAAATAGGTACCTTACAGGGTCAAGGACAGCTGATCGGCCCTAACCAATGCAATAGTGATGCTCATTTTGTCACTCTGTGATGCGCACTTTTGAATATACTGGTGCTTTCGACAGGCAAGGCAAAAACTTAGCTGGATGACTGGAGTCCCTAAAGTCATTTCGACGCTCTCCTGCACCTAGACCTGAAAAAAAGGAGAAAAGACTAATTAAAACCACAAATAAAATAAATAACACTAAAGCAAAAAAATAACAAGGTCATAATTAAATAAGCAAAAATAAAATTTGAAAAAAATAAATTATTATACACAAACAAAATAAAAATAGATAAAACACATATTCATGCAAAACAACAAAACAAACACCAAATAAACGCAAATATGCAAACGAATATGTATGTGTACATAAAAATAAAAACAAAAATAAATAAAACAAATTTAACCACCGGCGTTGCAAGCATAATCACCCAAACCGTCAGACGACACAACAAATCCCGGCTACTCCAGCATATGACCATCAAGAAGACTCTTTCTAAGCAGACAAATACGTAAATCAGCTGCTGCAGAGACAGCTGGCAAACAACACAAAAGCAACTTACCCAGTCCATCGACGACGACGCAGAAGACATCAACCCGACCAAAATGTTAATTATTAATTACGAATAAGAAAATCTAAAATTTAAACAACAAATAAGTGTGAACAATATGTAAGTTACTCATTTTGACAGCTTGGTGCTGCCTGCTTGTTGCGATATGTTATTTTACTATTAAAAAAAGGCGCCAACGGTTTGTGCAATTTGTATAACATACAATATGCCATTTTTATTGTTGTAATTCAAATTTGCATATGTTGCCAATAGGTAAAGAAAGGAACCGTCAGTGGTTTAGCTAACGAACAAGTTTTGCTAATAAATTAAATATATACTAATAATAAAACATTGGACAAATCTGGTCATTTTTCAATATACATTAAATTATTTTTCATTGCACTTCTTTTTTGTTCAGTGATGTAAAAATTGCTCGTCGGCCGTCTTTTCATAATCGGAACCCATTGAAAATGGCGCAGATCAAGTTTGCTTTAATTTTATCGATAACTGCCTCCGTTTCTCGATTATCGATACATTTAAATTTCCGATAGCAATAAATGATACAATTTAAAAGGCAGAATCTTCTTTTATACAGAATATACATACGCATATTATTGATCAACTTCCTACTATCCATCAGGATCGGTTAAGAAGCACCCAAGTTATAGTCGAAAATATATCCTCATACAGCCGCAAGCATTTTCTGTATGCACCAATATGCGAGCGCATTTGTGAGATAGAGGCGACATTATAACTGACGTCCCCTTTACACCGTTACGATTCCGTTTACGTATATATGTTTTTATTTATGTATATGCACGTGATTGTTGCCAGTCAGCTAGGATCAGTTCGGGCTTGTGAATAAAAACACGCGCTGCTCGTTTCTTTGCTCGAGCTCACTCGACTACAGCGCTCTTACTTGTTTTTTCTTCTTTTTTCGCTCAACTCTTTTTCAAATTGCACATTATAAAAAAATATATTTTAAATACAATATTGCATATTATTTATTTATTTTTTTTTGCACTATTGCTCAACTCTTTTGCCTCGCTCTTTTTCTTCCTTTTGAAGCACAATAAATACAAAGTCTGTGTACGCGCGAGCGTGCGTGTGTGAGTTGTTTTTTCTAAAAATCTTACTTTTGACTTGCAAGGTAAATTGGTTAAATATTTTTGCATTTTGCGGCAGCAGCTGTATATATATAACCAATTCCAAACAATTTTTTTTCTCGCTCCGTTTAAATAAATGGTTAAATAAACATTGCACTTTTCTTCGGCACATGAGTTTGACTCATGCCTCATTTCAATTCTAGTAATTTTTTTAATTGCATAATTTATATTAAAAACAATTTTTAAAAAAAATTTTCCCAAACAACAGAAATAAGTAACATAATCAAAAACAAGCCAAACAAATATAAAAATTAATTAAATAAAATAAATGAAACACACAAACTTAAGTGAAACAACAAACAAAATTAAACCAAATAAGCGAACACATGTAATTATATGTATGCACATATACTTAAAATAAAATAATACAAATTACATGAAAGAGACTTATATTATAAATCAACAATAATGCAAATTATAATAATAATAAAAATATGGACAACTGAAGAGTAACAGAAATAAATGTACATAATAATATATACACAAGCAACTAAATGAATTAAAAATACAAAATATAATATTAAGCTGGAACAAGTTGCTAGAGCTTCTCATGGTGATAACAAAGCGCGAAAGTACATTGAAAATAAAAAAATGAAGAAAAAAATATAATAAATTCACACAACGTGTAATGGTCAGCAGATATATCGATAGGCGAGGGATATCGATGGGGACCATCTTCAGAAAAAAGGAGAGTGAAAAGGCAGTGAGACAAAAGAGAGAGACCGCATGCGCAAGCGCTGCAGAAAGATTGATTTAAAAAGAAGAAATTCAAATAAATTAGTTATGAATTAATTATGCAGTAATTATATATAAAAATAATGATATAACATAAATAAATATAAAACAAAAGTAAAAAAAAAAATTAAACAAAAACATACAAACCGGCGGCAGCAACAGGCGGAACTATCCATCGCCGCCATCAAGGAGAAAATCGCAGGGACAACTGGACTCAGGAACCAGGAAGTCGAAGCCCGGAGACCCTGATGCGACGCGGATTATACCAACACACCTGTTTGTTTGTTTCCGCCTAATTGCGGCAGATTGGGTCAAGGACAGCTGATCGGTACTAACCAATGCAATAGTGATGCTCATTTTGTCACTCTGTGATGCGCACTTTTGAAGCCGAAAAAAGAAAAGAAAAATCATAAATATTTTGTAAGCTTTAAATTAAGTAAATAGTTAAAATTGTACTACATATATATAAGCGAATTTAGTGTTGGTCAACAAAATGTTAAAAATCACTATGTCACATGTATCCC